>JALRMM010000359.1:0-36224 GCA_026122155.1 Zymoseptoria crescenta
GGTAGAAGCCGCGCGAGCCCTTCTCTTTTACAACTAAGAAAGAGAGGTAGAAAGAGAGTATAGTTATCTAATATTCCTACCTTTTAAAAAGCGAGAAGGGCGCGATATCGAGAGCGAGAAGGGCGTAATATTAAGAGCGAGAAGGGCGCGATATCGAGAGCGAGAAGGGCGCGATATCGAGAGCGAGAAGGACGCGATATCGAGAGCGAGAAGGGCGCGATATCGAGAGAAGCGAGAAGGGCGCGATATCGAGAGAAGTAAGAAGAGCGCGATATCGAGAGGAGTAAGAAGGGCGCGATATCGAGAGGAGCGAGAAGGGCGCGATATCGAGAGGAGCGAGAAGGGCGCGATATCGAGAGGAGTAAGAAGGGCGCGATATCGAGAGGAGCGAGAAGGGCGCGATATCGAGAGGAGCGAGAAGAGCGTAATATCGAGAGAAGCGAGAAGAGAGCGATATCGAGAGGAGCGAGAAGGGCGCGATATCGAGAGCGAGAAGGGCGCGATATCGAGAGCGAGAAGAGCGCAATATTAAGAGCAAGAAGAACGTAAGAAGGGTATAGTATCGAGAGTAAAAAAGATATAGAGAAGGGCGTAGAGAAAGTTAAAGGTATAGGAAGAAGAGTAGGAAAAGAGACGAAGTAAGACGCGACTATAAAGTAAACAAAAGGACTTAGAGAAAAAAAAAGAAGAGGTAGAATCCGAAGTTCTCTCGACTCGCGCTCGACTCGTACTCGACTCGCGCTCGACTCGCCCGACTCGCTCGACTCGCTTACGCCTTACCTAACTCGCTAGACTCGCATTTTGGATTTTCGTAACGTAGCTACGCTGGTTCTAACTCTAAAGCTAAAATTAGCCCGTAAGCCTAAAGCAAAGAAGCCTATAGTGTTACCCTATCTCCAAATTAGAAAAGATAGATTCGTACCGAAAGCAAAGTTAATAGCTTAAACCTTACTAAGACTAGTCGCTCCTACCGACTAAGATTACTACGAGATACTTGTCGAAGAAGCTTAAGTCGTACGTCCTTTATAGTTAAAGAAGAGAGGGCCTTAACTTACTACTAAGGAAGTAGCAAAGAGGACAAGACTTAATTTCGAAGAAGCAGCCGTAAAGGTGCTAAGGAAGATAGGAAGATCTTAGAAGCTGTTTAGCACAGACGAGGAGTAGAGGTCGCTTAGTATAACATAAGCGGACCTCGGGGGTGTGTTAATATGCTAGCGTGTTTTAGGCGGAATTACCTAAAAGTGCAGATTACGCTTTTAATACGTATATTGGACGATTAGGGGGTTCTAGACCTAGGAAATATTGCGGACTAACTGCGGAAACAGAGAGTTAAGGTCCAGACCCTTTTTAGTATTTAGAATCACAACCTCTATATAGTTAGTAGGTTAGATAACCGTCACAAAATCATAGTTTTTCTTAATCTACAAGTTCACCCCTGCATTGCACTACTATACTAACAGTCTGGCATTCAGGGATCCTCTATTAGACTGGGATTATGTCCATCAGTCTCGGAGCGTCTGCTAACACCCCGCCTTACATTATCATCTCACGGCGTAAGAACCGATCGAAGTGCTGTTTCAAGTGGGTTCTCCACCTCGAAACAGGGCTGCGACTTTCGACATGGCAGATGGACAACAGGTCTAGATAGGAAATCGTTTGTCCTTGACCTCCGTCAGAAAGAGCGCGCACACGTCGATGATGCTAACTGTTCCGAGAACCCTGACCGTTAGCAGGCAAGTTGCCTGGCGATATGTTTCAAGTCAGCCTCGCCGCCGATTGAAGTACAGACTCTGGACCAAAAGCATGAAGCAACTGCCTGTACCCGGAATACGATCCCGACATCTCCGGTCCAATGCAGAGTCGATAATTCGTCGATACCTGCCCGATATGGGCACCGATTGAGTTTTCGGCGTGAGCACTACTTCCCGTATGCAGTCCACGGTCTGTAGATAGCGCTCTTGGTCGCAAAGCCTAGACTATCGGACGCCCTGTCCAGACAAGGACCGCACAGTTCCGATCTGATATTCAAATTGCTCCAACTTCTAATCCTTCCATAATTGATACAATAGTTTCTGCTTTCGTTCGGTCGTTTCGATGGTGGCGAGGAACATGCAGCCCCTTTAGAATCACAAAATACACATATATTGCGGCATCGCTCAGGTGGAGTGGCGCGATTGAACGAGTTGATAACAAGTAAGTGCACATCGCTGAACTCTCTGTCTCTCCAAACACCCCCGAGTCTCTCAAAGTAAATCAGATCGTCCTCGAGGAGCTGCGACGCGAAGTGCATTTCGATGGTCGATTTGAAGATACGCACGGTCCTCGCCTCCGTCACTCTTCACAACATGGAAACCTCTGTTACCTGCTGGCCGGTTTGTCAGCGACTCCCAGTGAGAAGCATGTAGAGCGGACGTGCTGCAAGACGTACCGATCGCCTGATCTTAGGCGCAGGGCAAGCAGTCGTACTTGTTGGTGATCTGGTCAAATGCGAAGCCGCAGCAATCTGGGTAATCTTGACGCTTTTCGATGCTCTGCTGATCGGAGACCTGCGCAGGAGCGGCGACAGCCATGGCGGCGAAGAGAGTGGTGAAGATAATGGAGATCTTCATTGTTGTTGTGGGTTGTTATTGTTGTTTGTTGGTTGAGGAAGTGGAAGCTTGATGAATTGGTGTAGTAGCTTCAGGCGGAGGTGGAGGTGGAGGTGAAGGTCCAGGAGCCGTTGGACCTCGAGGTGAGAGTCCTTATATCAAGACAGGCGCAACCGGATGACGCGGCATTCGGGGATCCAGTTGAAATATGATCCTGGAGTACCTCGTATCCGCTGATGTCAAAGATAGGAACGCACCGGCATTTGGAACGAGCCTGCCCAAGCTCAATGATCTGATCACCAGGGATTAGGCCTGTCCATCCCTACGGCAGACCCCCGTGACTTCCCCAGTCCCCAGCACCCACAACCGGTCCCCAGCAGTGATGTTACCCTACGTCACTGCAATCAATGCTGGCTGATTCCTATCAAACATTAACTGCAATTAGCCAGCATTAATTAAAATCGGCCAGCGTTGATTGAAATCACTTATGTGTAAACACTGCATACTATTCGGTTATAATAACAAGAAGGCAGAAAGACATATAGCTAGCGATATTAACTAAGATCAACCGATATTAACTGCAACTATACTATATTAACTAAGGCTAGCGGCTATATTAACTACAACTATACTACCTACATATAAAGTAGCTATTCTAGTTAATTGCCGCTATAAAACTCGTGCTTACTAATTACCTATAACAATTGTATAGTTACCTAATTACTCTAGACTAAGGGGGTTCTAGCCTACTACCTTATAAGTTAATTCTAAGGAACGTTGTTAATTGTTTATATATTAATTATTAGCTAAAAGGAAGCTAAAAAGAAGAAAGAAGGAACTATATATAGTTAATTCTAAGGAACAATATTAGTATTTATATATATTCGTTATCTAAAAGGAAGCTAAAAAGAAGAAAGAAGGATCTATATATAGGTATAGGTAAATGTTTACCTAAGGCACGAACTTTCGGCTATATTCTAAATTACCCCCTTCCTTTATACTTCTTTAGCGCATTTTTAAGCATAATAGTAGTAGTTCTAAGACTTGCGGAAACGACTCGTACGGATCCTAAAAACTCTAAAAACGTCGTAAAACTATTAGCTAATAAGAGGCTAGAGAACTCCTTTAGTTTCTATACGTAACTTCTTTATCGTAACTTGTAAGTAACTTCCTTAGTAAGGTCGGTAATACTAATAAGTTAACAAAATTAGTAGTGTTTTAGTGTAGTAAGGGTCTTAGTAAGTCTATTAGCGGCTTGTTATTCGGTTAGCACCTATTAAAAGGTAACTTAATAGTTATTAACCTACTCTTGGAGCTAGTAAAGGCGGTTATTTATATATTTTATCTATCTATCTACTCTACTACGCTTAGTAAGAGCGATCTAGCTTATATTGTCCGCCTTAATCGTTACTAGAGTTATTAATAGCTTCTTAATAATACTAAACTCCGAGTATAGTACTAAGAGATATACCGCTTCCTAATAGGTAGTAACCGCGGCGTTCCACTTAGCCTCTATTAATAAGAGTACTACTATACGCTACTTTACTAACTTCTATAAGATAAGGGAGTTATTAAGGTAAAATGCGTAGCTACTAGTAGACGTGCTATCGTTATAGTTATCTACGAAGCTACTATCGGTATATCTAACTAGCTTAAGTTCCTTACTCTTATCTATGCTCTTAATAGTAATACTATAACACCGCGTGCCCTTACTAGATATTAGAGGACTTGCTTCGCCGCGTTAAGGTAATTAGTCGTTAGCTTTACTAGATAGCGTAAGAGTTATACGACTACGAAGGTAATATCTACGCGCGTCTAACTCGATAGCTATATAAGGCAACTAATAAGTAACTAATATTCGTTAAGAAGGTTGTCGCTCGGTTCGTAGTCGTCTTTAGCCTTAATAAGCTAAGGTCCTAGTAGAAGTAGTATATCGAGCGCCTTAAGGCTATCTACATTATAGCTATTAAGGAGTTAGTTAACGTATGCTTCTTAAGTAAGGTAGATAGCCTTTTTAGCGCGGTTGCGTATAATGTAATAACTAAGATAAAATAACAGTTTACTAAGACATTTTATTTTAAACTGCGCAGTTAGTAACCCCTTAATTTCGATAATTGTAGTAGTTATTAGTGCGGCCAAAATAAGGTCGTCGACGTAGACCGCTAGGATTGCTTTTATAATGCGGTGCTAGTAGATGCATAGATCTAAGAGCAGCGGTTTAAAGCCCTTGTTATTAAGGAAGAGCGTAAGTTGTTGTTGCTATAGTATTAGTAACTACTTAAGGCCGTAGAGTAACTTTAGTAGAAGGCATACGAGCGGTTGTCCGTCCGCATTAAACTAAGTAAAGCTATAAGGCTACTCTACGAAGATCGCGAACTCCTTTATTAGCGTGTTAAGGAACGTAGTAATAATGTCGTATTGCCGCGCTTCGAGGTCGTAGTAGGCAATAATAGTTATTAGCACCTTAATTAATGCCGCCTTAGTAGTCGCTACATAGGTTTCCTTATAGTTAATGCCTTGTCGTTAACTAAATCCTTTAACTACCTATCGGCTCTTATAGATAAGTTTCTTAAGGGTTATAGCCTTCTTAACCTTCTTAACCTATCGTCCTTTAAGGACCTTCGTGTTGTTATTTACCTTAAAACTACTATTTTTAAGTACGGTAATTGTATCCTTCTATAGTAGCTACCTTACTAGTTGCTACGTGCTATTCTTATAAAGGCTGTCTATCTCTTTCTATCTCGCCGCTTACTATAAGAGTGCTTCTTTAGGCGTGTAAGATAATAGAGTCTTAGCGGTGTTAAGTAATTCGATAAGGTAAGTAAGTACGCGATAAGGCTAGACGGAGGGATCGGTGTCGGCTAGTTAGCTCTTTTAGCTCTAATTGTCGAGAGCTTTCTATAAGGATTGTTTAGTACGCGTGCTTTTACGCGGTAGTAGTATATTTAGAGTAGTAATTGTTAGCGGAGCGGTAATCGCTAGTAGAGTAGTTACGATCGTTAGTAGTACTAGAGGTATTAGTTCTATTGTAGTTCCACCCCCTAAAGTAATGCCTTTATTATTAGCATTATCGTCGTCGCTAGTAACTTCGATTAGCACGTAGTTCTTATTAGGTACGTCGAAGTGCGCTTCGTTAAATATAACGTTTACTAATCGTACTACCTTGTGTTCTAAGAGTAGGTAGACCTTATAGATATTGTCTCCTTCGAAACTAACGAGCCTGCTAGTAGTTGCCCTGTCTTCGAACTTGTTACTACGTGTTACCTCTTAGTTTAGCACAAAAGCGGTATAGCCGAAGATACGAAGGTTACTAATATATAGCTTAGTTCGTAGCGACTTAAAGTGCTCGGCTAGCACTTAATATAGTAACTTCCCCTTTAACGCTAGTAATAGTGTCCTTTTAATAATGTAGACCGCTACTTTAACTGCTAATTGCTAGTACGCCTTGCTAAGTTTTCCGCGGCTTAAGAGTTTTCGAGCTAATACGTATACGAGGTAGTTTAAGACCTCTATTCGTCTATTGCTCTCGGAGTTCTTTAGTATAGTAATAATTAGCTTAATGCTATTATTAGTGTAGTAGCTAATTAGCTTGTTTCTACTAAACTTACGACCTCTATTAATATAAAGAGTCTAGATATTTCTTCCTATGCGGTTCCTTACCTAGGCATTAAGGTCTTAAATAGACTTAAATGCGCTATCCTTTATAGGGTGGAAGGCTACTCGCGGTGCCTTTAATAAGGCGCATGCTATGTTAGTGAAGTAGTTCTTAGTTAGTCTAGTGTCGCTACTTATAGTAACAACGTCTACGTCTTAGTAAGTAAGCGGTAGCTTGTTACTACTATCGGATTAAACACGGCTCTTAATGCGTTTTGTATCTGACTTCCTATAGTTATAGTAGACGCTATTAAGTTCTTTTAGGCCCTTAATAATTATGCCTTCGGTGCCCTTCTTAATAAGGTCTACCTTCCCTTTAGGGAAGTAGCTAAAGCGGTTATACTAAACTTGTGCGCTCTCCTTTAATAGATAGAGGACATAAGAGCTAGCATTCGCTTACTATTACTATAAGAGTACTAGCTAAGGAATACTAACCTTAGTAACTACATTAGCGACTACTATATCCTTAGTAAATAGTATATTATTATCGTTGCGATAGAAGAGGCCCTTCTTCTTAAGCTTCTCGGTTAATAGTAGATTAGCCCTTAAGCTATCTACGAACAGCACGTCGGTGAACTTAACTATATTCACACGACTATTGCCTTAGAGCTTTAGCTTAATAGAGCCTAGCGCGGTCGCCTTTAATATGCCCTTACCGAAGTTTACTATTATATCGACGGCTATAACGTCCGTTATACTATCGTAGTCGTTCGTGAAGTATAATAAGGAGCCGGAGTCGACATACTACGTATCGCTATTCTCGGTTATATATAGAAGTTCGACTGTCTACTTAGTAATACGTTTAGTAGCTAAGAACGAGAAGTCCTCGCTAGTTATAGTATAAGCGCTTAACTCCTTCTTTAATATCTATAGTAGAAGTTCCTTCTTATATTCCTTTAGTTTATAGCCGCTCTTGTTATAGCTAAACTTCGGTATCTAATCCGCTAGTTGTTGTTTAGGGTAGAGATAGCGGCATTTGTCGGCATTATACTAGGTAGAGCCGCAGTAAGTGCATTTCTTATTAGAGTCCTTATCGTTGCTATTTAGCTTCGTTAATAGCCTATTACTATTACCGTTGCCGTTCTAACGACCCTTGGGTCTAGTAAAGTTAGCTAAATCGATTAAGCTCTATGCTCTTTGTTTGTTAAGGAGTCTAGCAATTATATCGTCGAGCTTAGGGAGGCTTTCTTTATTAGTAGCGCTACGTATACGTTCGCGTAGGTTAGTAGTAAAGGCGTTGTAGAATAGAGATACTAGCATAATAAACTAGTATAGCTAAATAGCCTTATCGATTTCTAGCTTCGCTTCCTTTATGTTAGTATATACGCTCTTATATACGCCTACGAACTAATTAATGTTCTTTCTATCGAATAAGAGCTATTGCTACTCTTAGTACTTGCTAAACTAATATACTATGCTAGAGCGCTTGTATTTAGTCTCGAGATAATCCTATGCATCCTTTACTAATACGAAATACTCGAGATCTAGTGCGATATCCTTTAATACTAATTAAACTAGCACTCCACGAGCCTTTTAGCAGTTTATATTATACTTATTAGTGCGGTCGAGGAAGTCTTTATTATCCTCGTCCTTCTTTTTAGCCGGTGCCTTACGCTCGCCGGTAAGATAGGTCTATAGACCCTTACCTTAAAGGAGAGCCTTAATTTTAATAGACTAAACCTTGTAATTCTCCTAACCTTTTAGCTACTCTACCTTCTTATTAGTTATCTTTAGTAACGTCTTAGTGTAAGGGGTTTTTAATAAAGGAAAGGAGATGTTAATAAGATAAGAGCAATGCGCAACTTCGTGCGCTACTCGATACTTATCTTAGTAACAGCTTAGTGTTAGTTATTATATTAGATACGTCTTAGATGCGCGTCCGGGCTTATAACTAGTTGATTCTAAGGAACGATATTAGTGTTTATACATGTTCGTTGTCTAAAAGGAAGCCGAAAAGAAGAAAGAAGGATCTATATATAGGTGTAGGTAAATGTTTGCCTAAGGCACGAACTTTCGGCTATATTCTAAATTATATAGGTGTAGGTAAATGTTTGCCTAGGGCACGAACATTCGGCTATATTCTAAATTACCCCCTTCCTTTGCACTTCTTTTGCCTACGCATTTCTAAGCGTAGTAGTAGTAGTTCTAAGACTTACGGAAACGACTCGTACGAATCCTAAAAACTCCAAAAACGTCGTAAAACTATTAGCTAATAAGAGGCTAGAGAACTCCTTTAGTTTCTATACGTAACTTTTGTTCTTAAAAACTCTTTAATCCTTCGTAATATCCTTTTGTGTAGTATAGTGCTTTTGCTCTTAACTAGTAAACTAGTAGACTAGTGCTTTATTCGTATAAAAGCTTAACTATTAACTAGTAGACTAGTACTTTATTCGTATAAAGGCTTAATTAATAACTAGTGGACTAGAGCCGGTGCTATAATACTAAAGCCGGCAAAGGAGCTAAAATCGGTATAATAATACTAAAGCCGGTGCTTGTAAATAAAGTAATAAAGGAGCTAAAATCGGTGCGATTAATACTAAAGCCGGTGCTTATAAATAGATTAGTAAAGGAGCTGAAATCGGTGCGATAATGCTAAAGCTAGTGCTCGTATATTACTAAAGGAGCTGAAATCGGTGCGATAATACTAAAGCCGGTACTCGTGTATTAGTAAAGGAGCCAAAATCGGTGCGATTAATACTAAAGCCGGTGCTCGTATATTAGTAAAGGAGCTAAAATCGGTACGATTAATACTAAAGCCGGTGCTCGTATATTAGTAAAGGAGCTAAAATCGGTGCGATTAATACTAAAGCCGGTGCTCGTAAATTAGTTTATAGTAATGTCTTTAGAAGTTGAATTCTTCGCTAACGGTAGTATATACGCTAGTTTCTAGTGTGTTTATCTCTTTCTTATTATTGTGCGGAGCCTAGAGTAGTAGCTTCTTCTTATGCTCTTTTAGTTAACAGTCGCTCTTAGTATAGCTATATCTCGGTATCTAGTTTAGTAGACGTTGTTTAGGGTAGAGGTACCGACACTTATCGGCATTATATATATTAGAGCCGTAGTAAGTGCACTTAAGGTTAGAGTCCTTAAGATTAAATTTAGTAAAGTAACTATTGATTAAACTCTATGCTCGTTGTTTATTAAGAAGTCTAGCAATTACGTCGTCTAGCTTTAGGAGACTATCTTTATCTACGGCGTTACGTATGCGTTCGCGTAGGTTAGTAGTAAAGGCGTTGTAGTATAGAGACACTAGTGTAACAAACTAGTAGAGGAGAATCGTGTTATTAACTATTAGTTTAGCTTCTTTTATACTAGCGCACGCAGTCTTATATACGCCGGCGAACTAATTAATACTCTTGCTATTAAAGTAAAGCTATTGCTACTCTTAATATTTGCTAAACTAGTAGGCTATACTAGAGGGCTTATATTTAGCCTTAAGATAATCCTATGCTTCCTTCGCCGTTATAAAGTATTCGAGATCTAGTGTAATGTCTTTTAAGACGCTCTAAATAAGGACGCCGAGTAACTTCTATTATATATTCCTCTCTTAGAGCTAGAGCTTAATATAGAGAACAAATAAGCTTCTAACTTTTATATATATTAATTATAAGGTCTAGTGTTTAACTCTAAGAATTCTGCTAACTACTTATAGCCTTATAACTATTATCTTTTTACCCTTTTAGTACTTATAAGGCTATAAGCGCTCTTATACTATTTAGAACGTAAGGTTAATATAGAGTTGTTAATAATGTTATTTAGCTAATTAGCAATGCCGGCGCTAATTAAATAAAGCTAGCGCTTATTAATTAACGTCGACGCTTATTAATATAGACAATGCCTAAGGCATCGTACGGTATCTAGAATTTAACCGCACGGTGTTTAGTAAAGCCCTACTTTTTGTTTCTTTTGTTTGCTTATTTTAACTCTATTCTTTTCGAGAGGCGCGTCGCCCGATGTCGGTCGTAGGCGCCGCGATAAAAAGTATTCTTTTCCGCCGACAAGGCTGCCTTAGCAGGGGGGGGGCGGGATTTAGCTCGGGAAGGGGGGCCCTATAGCTTAGGAAGGGGGGCCCTGTTTCGACGAGGGGGTGCATTTCTAGCGCGATAAGGGCACCGAGTCGATAATGAAAAACCGAATCTATCGCCGTCTATTTCCGGTTAGAGAGTTGTTTATATACTTATAACTATAGAAGCGTCGATAAGGAATTGTAGGGTAAGGATGTTAAGTAAGGAGCTAGTAGCAGATCGTAATGCTAACTTAGTAGACTATCTAAGTAGAAAGGCAATTAGCAGCGATTCCGATAAGATAGGATGCGATCTAGTACGTAGATATGCGGCCTAAGTACGGTCGTAATCTTAGTCGTAGTAGCGGAAACATAGTGTTCGGTCCTAGGACGTAGACATATCCTCGCGTACCCTTAGGAATACGACTAGAACGAATTAGTTAAAAGAGTTCTACTTTTGCTTAAGACTCCCTACTAAAAACGAATTAAAGATACATTCGAGTTACCCCTTATAGCTATTTGCCTTACGAGCTTTATTACTAAAAGTTCGTACGTACACCTAGAAGTGCCGCGAGCCTATAATAGCTAAACGAAGACGTTTCTATCCTCGCTTCTTCCTCCTCTCCTCCGCTTATTCTCGCTCCCTACTTCGGCTCGGATAATACCTAAGTTTATTCGGTAGGCAATACTAACAATCGGCGAGCCTATTAGTCCTAAGAATGCAGACGGAAGCGTTAGTAAGGCACCTACGGTTCTAAAGGAACACAAAAGTGTTAGCGCTATGGACGGCCGTTACCTAGCTAGGAACATAACAGCATACTTATAGGGTCGTAGGGCTACTAGTTTAGCCGCGCTAGGCCGGTTTTCGGGTCGACCGCGGGCCCCTAACTATAGATATAGCCTCCGTTCGCCGGTGCTCTTCTATAAGGAAATCCGTCCACATAGTACGACTATAGTAGTAGGGTTAGCAAATAGAGAGAACTAATTAAGAGGAAGTTAATTCTAAGGAACGATGTTAGTGTTATTGCATGTATTGTTCGTTGTTAGCTAAAAGGAAGCCGAAAAGAAGAAAAGAAGGATCTATATATAGGTGTAGGTGAATGTTTGCCTAAGGCATAAACATTCGGCTATATTCTAAATTACCCCCTTCCTTCGCACTTCTTCTTCCCTACGCATTTCTAAGCGCAATAGCAGTAGTTCTAAGACTTACGGAAACGACTCGTACGGATCCTAAAAACTCTAAAAACGTTGTAAAACTATTAGCTAATAAGAGGCTAGAGAACTCCTTCAGTTTCTATACGTAACTTCTTTATCGTAACTTATTAGTAACTTCCTTAGAGAGGTCGGTAATGCTAATAAGTTAATAAAATTAGTAGTGTTTTAGTGTAGTAAGGGCCTTAGTAAGGCTATTAGCGGCTTGTTATTCGGTTAGCACCTATTAAAAGGTAACTTAATAGTTATTAACCTACTCTCGGAGCTAGTAAAGGCGGTTGTTTATATGTTTTGTCCGTCTATCTACTCTACCGCGCTTAGTAAGAGCGATCTAGCTTATATTGTCCGCCTTAATTGTTACTAGAGTTATTAATAGCTCCTTAATAACGCTAAACTCGGAGTAAAGTGCTAAGAGGTATGCCGCTTCCTAATAGGTAGTAAACGCGGCGTTCTACTTAGCCTCTATTAATAAGAGTACTACCGTACGCTGTTTTACCGACTTCTATAAGATAAGGGAGTTATTAAGGTAAAATGCGTAGCTACTAGTAGACGTGCTATCGTCGCGGTTATCTACGAAGCTACTATCGGTAAATCTAATTAGCTTAAGTTCCTTGCTCTTACATTTGTTCTTGCTCTTAATAGTAATACTATAACACCGCGTACCTTTAAGATATCGAAGGACTCGCTTCGCCGCGTTAAGGTAATTAGTCGTTAGCTTTACTAGATAGCGTAAGAGTTATACGACTACGAAGGTAATGTCTACGCGCGTCTAAATCGATAGCTATATAAGGCGACCGATAAGTAATTAGTATTCGTTAAGGAGGTTGTCGCTCGGTTCGTAGTTATCTTTAGCCTTAATAAGCTAAGTTCCTAGTGGAAGTATTATATCGAGCACCTTAAGGCTATCTACGTTATAGCTATTAAGGAGTTAGTTAACGTATGCTTCTTAAGTAAGGTAGATAGCCTTTTTAGCGCGGTTGCGTGTAATGTAACAACTAAGATAAAATAATAGTTTACTAAGATATTTCATTTTGAACTATGCGGTTAGCACCCCCTTAATTTCGATAATTGTAGTAGTTATTAGTACGGCTAAAATAAGGTCGTTAACGTAGACCGCTAGGATCGCCTTTATAATGCAGTGCTAGTAGATGCATAGATCTAAGAGTAGCGGTTTAAAGCCCTTATTATTAAGGAAGAGCGTAAGCTACTATTGCTATAGTATTAGTAACTGCTTAAGGCCGTAGAGTAACTTTAGTAGAAGGCATACGAGCAGTTGTCTATCCGCATTAAACTAAGTGAAGCTATAAGGCTGCTCTACGAAGATTGCGAACTCCTTTATTAGCGTGTTAAGGAACGTAGTAATAATGTCGTATTGCCGCGCTTCGAGGTCGTAGTAAGCAATAATAGTTATTAGCACCTTAATTAATGCCGCCTTAGTAGTCGCTACATAGGTTTCCTTATAGTTAATGCCTTGTCGTTAACTAAATCCTTTAACTACCTATCGGCTCTTATAGATAAGTTTCTTAAGGGTTATAGCCTTCTTAACCTTCTTAACCTATCGTCCCTTAAGGACCTTCGTGTTATTGTTTACCTTAAAACTACTATCTTCAAGTGCGGTAATTGTATCCTTCTATAGTAGCTACCTTACTAGTTGCTACGTGCTATTCTTATAAAGACTATCTATCTCTTTCTGCCTCGCCGCTTGCTATAAGGGTACTTCTTTAGGCGTGTAAGTTGCTAGGGTTGTAGCGGTGTTAAGTAATTCGATAAGGTAGGTAAGTGCTCGGTGCGGCTAGATAGAGGGTTCCGTATTAGCTAGTTAGCTCTTCTAGCTCTAGTTGTCGAGAGCCTTCTAAGAGGGTTGTTTAGTACGCATACTTTTACGCGGTAGCGGTATATTCGGAGTAGTAGTCGTTAGCGGAGCGGTCGTTAGCGGAGCGGTTATTAGCGGTACTAGAGGTGTTAGTTCTATTATAGTTCCACCCCCTAAAGTAATGCCTTTATTATCGTCTTTATTGCCGGTAACTCCGACTAGCACGTAGTCCTTATTAGCTACGCCGAAGTACGCTTCGTCGAATATAACGTTTACTAATCGCACTACCTTATGTTCTAAGGGTAGGTAGACTTTATAGATGTTGTCTCCTTCGAAACTAACGAGCCTGCTAGTAATTACCCTATCTTCGAACTTGTTACTACGTGTTACCTCTTAGTTTAGTACAAAAGCGGTATAGCCGAAGATGCGGAGGTTGCTAATATATAGCTTAGTGCGCGGCTACTTAAAGTGTTTAGCTAGCACTTAATATAGTAACTTCCCTTTTAGTGTTAGTAATAGCGTCCTCTTAATAAGGTAGACTGCTGCTTTAATTGCTAATTGCTAGTACGCCTTGCCGAGCTTTCCACGGCTTAAGAGCTTTCGAGCTAGCATATAGACGAGGTAGTTTAAGACCTCAATTCGTCTATTGCTCTCGGAGTTCTTTAGTGTAGTAATAATTAGTTTAATACTATTGTTAGCGCAGAAGTCGACTAGCCTATTTCCACCGAACTTACGACCTCTATTAATATAGAGAGACTGGATATTTCTTACTATACGGTTCTTTACCTAGGCGTTAAGGTCTTAAATAGACTTAAATGCGCTATCCTTTATAGGGTGGAAGGCTACTCGCGGTGCCTTTAATAAGGCGTATGCTATGTTAGTGAAGTACTTCTTAGTTAGTCTAGTGTCGCTACTTACGGTAACGACGTCTGCGTTCTAGTAAGTAAGTAGTAGCTTGTTGCTACTATCGGATTAAATACGGCTCTTAATACGTTTTGCGTCTGATTTCCTATAGTTATAGTAGACGCTATCGAGTTCTTTCGGGCCCTTAATAATTATGCCTTCGGTCCCCTTCTTAATAAGGTCTACCTTCCCTTTAGGGAAGTAGCTAAAGCGGTTATGCTAAACCTATGCGCTCTCCTTTAATAGATAGAGGACATAAGAGCTAGCATTCGCTTGCTATTGCTGTAAGAGCACTAGCTAAGGGATACTAACATTAGTAACTACATTAGCGACTACTACATCCTTAGTAAATAGTATGCCGTTGTCGTTACGATAGAAGAGGCCCTTCTTCTTAAGCTTCTCGGTTAATAGTAGATTAGCTCTTAAGCTATCTACGAACAGCACGTCGGTGAACTTAACTATATTTACACGACTATTGCCTTAGAGCTTTAGCTTAATAGAGCCTAGCGCGGTCGCCTTTAATGCGCCCTTACCGAAGTTTACTATTATGTCGACGGCTATAACGTCCGTTATACTATCGTAGTCGTTTATAAAGTGCGATAAGGAGCCGGAGTCGACATACTATATATCGCTGTTCTCGGTTATATGTAGGAGTTCGACTATCTGCTTAGTAATATGCTTAGTAGCTAAGAACGAGAAGTCCTCGCTAGTTAAGGTTATAGTTATAGTGTAAGCGCTTAACTCCTTCTTCAATGTCTATAGTAGAAGTTTCTTCTTATGTTCCTTTAGCTTATAGCCGCTCTTATTATAGCTAAACTTCGGTGTCCAATCCGCTAGTCGTTGTTTAGGGTAGAGATAGCGACATTTGTCGGCATTATGCTAGGTAGAGCCGTAGTAAGTGCACTTCTTACTAGAGTCCTTGTCGTTATTGTTTAGCTTCGTTAATAGCCTATTGCTATTGCCGTTACCGTTTTAGCGACCCTTAGGCCTAATAAAATTAGCTAAATCGATTAAGCTCTACGCTCGTTGTTCGTTAAGGAGTCTAGCGATTACGTCGTCGAGCTTGGGGAGGTTTTCCTTATTAGTAGAAGTACGCATACGCTCGCGTAGGTTAGTAGTAAAGGCGTTGTAGTAGGGTAAACCTAATATAATAAACTAGTATAGCTAAATAGCTTTATCGACTTCCAGCTTCGCTTCCTTTATATTAGTACATACGCTCTTATATACGCCTACGAAGTAATTAATGTTCTTTCTATCGAATAAGAGCTATTGCTACTCTTAGTACTTACTAAACTAATATGCTATACTAGAGGGCTTGTATTTAGCCTCGAGATAATCCTATGCTTCTTTTACTAATACGAAATGCTCGAGATCCAGTGCGATATCCTTTAATACTAATTAAACTAGCACTCCACGAGCCTTTTAGCAGTTTATATTATACTTATTAGTGCGGTCGAGGAAGTCTTTATTATCCTCGTCCTTCTTTTTAGCCGGTGCCTTACGCTCGCCGGTAAGATAGGTCTATAGACCCTTACCTTAAAGGAGAGCCTTAATTTTAATAGACTAAACCTTGTAATTCTCCTAACCTTTTAGCTACTCTACCTTCTTATTAGTTATCTTTAGTAACGTCTTAGTGTAAGGGGTTTAATAAGGGAAAGAGATAATAAGATAAGAGCGATACGCAACTTCGTACGCTACTCAATACTTATTTCGGACAGCTTAGTGTTAATAGTAGATACGTCTTAGATGCGCGTCCGGGCTTATAACTAGTTAATTCTAAGGAACGATATTAGTGTTATTGCATGCATTGTTCGTTGTTAGCTAAAAGGAAGCCGAAAAGAAGAAAAGAAGGATCTATATACAGGTGCAGGTGAATGTTTGCCTGAGGCACAAACATTCGGCTGTATTCCAAATGAGGAGCTGGAGCGTACGTAGAAGGGTGGGTCGGCCGCTGTCGCTACCGTAGCGAGAACAGCAAAAAGCTGGACGAGCTGCATCTTCATGGTTCTTGTTTTGTCGAAGAATGTCGCTGATGTGTGAACTGGGTATTGCTTGTCAGGTGGGTTGCAAAAGGAAAGGGAAGACGATGTGGGAACCCGAAGATACAAATACTCGTGCGGCGAGCACCGTATCAGCACGGATGCGTCGGCTCCGTACGGTCCCGTTATGTTACCCTCGTACAGACTTGGACCCAAAGCATGAAAGATGCCCAACGTGAGCATCGATTGACGTGAGCATCGGATGAGTTGTCGATGCAACCCTGAAGCTGGCGCTGACGTCCGCCTCACCTCACAACTCAACTCCCCAGCCCAACTTGCAGCAGCGTCTCCGCGGCCACTTGACCTCTCTCCGCAAGGAGTGGAGCTCGGATGGTCGCGCGGATCTTGCAGGTGCCATGCTGGTGGCAACAGCTACGATCGGAGTCGTCTGCTCTGAGGACGGTTCCCTGGATGGAACACTTCAGTCACCTCTTCCTGGAGGCCGAAGTCGATTGGCAGGATGTGCATGTCAACAAGCCTTCGCGTGCGAGGAATATGCATGACATGAATCCCGAAATCCTTACAGGCCGAGCTCTTCGATTGTGCAGCTACCGGCAGTTCCGGACCTGGGACATGAGATCGAAGTCCCGTCGCTGCGATGCCCCAGCGAGAAGAACTCAAAAGCCAACTGCCAATCCCGGCCAGGGTGCTGCTTACGATCGAAAACTCAATCGATCTTCACCAGCAGGTTCGGGGAGAGAGAAATATGCAGTTCAATCCAATTGTATTCTGAGACTCGGACGAGACCGCACCGATACTCTTGAGATCGCAATCCACTCCATCAAGCACCGCGTCGTACAGAAGCGCTCGTGCACGGGATCGACAACCAGGACAATGCGCCGGCTTGAGTCTGGTCTGCCCGCGGATGGAAGCATCAAGCTTCGTTACACCAGAGATTTTCGAATGTCGCCGCGATCTATTCGCCCTCGTGGCATCAATCGACATATGATGCGGTATCGTTTGATGCCCCCAGACTTATCTGTCAGACGCAGAAGACAGTCAGACATGCTGACTGCGCGGAAGCCGAGATGCTTTCAATTCCCCGACACAAGCAACGGGCCTGTTATAACGTGCCTGTCGGTATGTCTCGTCCCTGTAGCGTAAGAAGACTTGATAGAATCGTTCTCTAGCAGGTTGGGACGTGAAGTAAGAGTAGGGATAGGAGGCCACAGCGGATTGGGGTATAGCCTTATAGGCTACAAGGTGGACTAAATGGACTATATAGTAGCTAATTTAACCCTGCAGATTATGTAATATTAAAGGAGCCGTATAGAAGGCTATCTTAGAAAGGCAGTTCCTATACAAATTAACTAGGTAGAGGCTTCGTTATAATATCCTTAATATCTAGCTCTTTAGCTAATAGTGCTTATAAAGGAGGTATTGTTGCTGCTCGTCTAGTTACTAGCTTCTTATGCTTCTTCCTTATCCTTACTGCTACTATTGTTGCTATCGGTATCGTTAGTAGCGAGCTCGTTGTTGTAAAAGGCATAGCTATTAATCTATTACTCGTAAAGGCGTAGGTTATAGAATATATAAACGAGCTTCCTAGTAGTAACGTTAGTAAGCCTATTGCGAAGGAGGTTTTAAATAAAGCTATGCGATAACTAGTTGCGCTCCGCGGCACCTATAGTTAGAGTAATAGATAATACTAATATATATAGTATTAAGAGGTTAGCTATAGCCGGCTCCTCGGTATACTAGTATATATTCTACTATTTAATTACGCTTATGCTCTTATAGCCTTGCTATTTAGCGTAGCTTAAAAAGGGCCCTTATATGCCTCGAAGGTTATGCAATCTAGCGAGTAAGTAAGCTACTTAGTCGAAGTTTATATCCGTATATTTAGTTAAGAAGGGCTCTAAGCTATTAATGTCCTTGTTAGTTAATAAGGTAAATTAGCGTACGGTACGCTCTACTAGATCGGCGAGGAATGCAATAAGCATAAGGGGGTAGTAGACACGGTTATAGCGACGAATAACGATATTATAGACGTCTTAGTAGGAGTTAAGGAGCGGATTCGCGAAGGACTCGTTAAGGAGGTATCGGTAATTAGCGTAGACGTAGCTTAGCCGTAGTAAGTTTAATTCGAGCGCAATAGTAACCTTAAGGAAGGGTTTAAGAAGGTCGATAAAGGCTATAACTTTAGTATAAAACTCGGTGCTTCCGAGCCTCTCTCTAATCGCCCTTTCGCGTTCTCTCTCCTTAGGTATTAGGGATAGTAAGAGTAGGCTCTTATTACTAAATAGTACTCTCTAAAGTACTACGATATTAGCTAGAATACTCTATACGCTATTATGCTTACCTTGCTAGCGCGCCTTACTAGGGAGTAAGAAGGTAATAAGAGTAACGCCTAGGCTCGCGGCAATAGCGCTAAGTATAGCGGTAGCGTACGAGTGCGATTTAAAGAACTTATAGGTATCGAGGATCTCCTACTATATCTCCTATACGCTAGGTAGTTTAACGATTTCGTTAACTCCGAGGTAAAGGTTATAAGAAGAGCAACCGAGTATTATTATTTTTGGATAGAATTCTCGAATCTAACGTAATTAGAAGTTAGCGTCGGCGGTAGGTACGGGAAGGAATTTAAGCTAATTAGACGATCGAAAATCGTCTTAGCGTATCTTAGTAGGGCGGGGTAGGGCTAATACTAGTAAAGCGGGAAGTACGGGAAAGAATTTAAGCTAATTATTAATTCGAAAATTAATACTAGCGGCGGTAGTAGATCTATACCTTCTTTTATATCGATTATATATTAGAAGTAGTATCGGCCGTTATATATATAACATTCGCTCGACTAATGTTGTCGATAATACTAAGGGCATTATTATATAGGTTCTAGCTAGTATAACGCTCTATTCCGGTCGCTCTAGATCCTATAAACAACAACTCTCTAGCCGGCGTTATAGCGACGTAGTTAATAATCGATTTACTATAACGATTCGTCTATCTATCGGTTACTAACGATAGGTTCTACGTATTACTTAACTTTACCTTAACCTCTACCTTTAGTACGAGATACTGCTTATTAAGGAGATATATTACCTATCCTCGAGAAGGTAGATTAAACGCCGGCTAGATAATCTTAATAAAGCGGCGGAAGCTTAGATAGTTAGTTACGCTTATTAGAAGCCCTATAGCGAATAACTACTCGGCATATATATTAACTGCTTCCTTATAGTAGTTGTTAGTTATCCTCGATAATCCGGCTTAGCTCGCGGCCGGTACGAAGGCTCTCTCGATAGCACTATTGTTCGGAGGCGCTAGTACGTTACTATTAAGCCTAATAGGCTAGTAAGTCTTCTATAACCGGTATAGTAACTCCTAATACTATTATAGGTAACGAACAACCTTCTTCTTCTTATTAGAGATCTATTCGGTGCTATAGTACTTATAGGTTACTTAAGGATATCGCTAGCTAAGGTAATTATATTAACGGTCTATCTCGAGCTAGCTAGCGTACTTAGCTCGGCGGCTAATATTACGCTTAAAGGGAGCTATAATAATTAAGGAGCGGTAAGTTTATATAATAAATAATTGTGTGCTTGTTAACCTTCTTCTTAAGAGCAGACTCGTCCTTTTATCTTATTACTACCTCAAATACAAGCCTCGCTAGCGCCTTTATATACTCTATCTCCTTATCTCGCACTTTTAAGCTATCTACGCCTATACCGTAAGCCCCTATTAGCTATATACCTTACTAAGAGTAGGAGACAATTTAGGAAGGAGGGAATATCGCTAGCAAGAGCGAGAGATGTATAGGATAAAGCTATAGTAAGAGATAAATATATACGAGTAGTAAGGTGTAGTTAGCTATACCCCTTACGGACAGACTAAGACTCCTTATACTACTAGCCTAGTGCAGTTAGTCTACATTAGTCCGTGGTGGATGTAATTAACGTCTACCTGGCTATGCTAGTCTATCGGCGGACATAGTTTCCATGGATTGGTGGATCCCATCCCTAAGTGAGAGCGACTGAGGCCATCGTCACGGGAGTGCGGGGGATCGGAGCGAAGTCCGGCTTGCACTTTCCCAGAACGATTAAGCTTCACATGAAATATTGAAGCTTCTTCCACCGCAACTTCTTCCAACCTTCATTCACTTGACATCCGCTCCTTCCTGTTCAATCAATGCCACCACCAACCATCAGCAACACCCTCTGGCGCAGTCTCAAATCCACAATGTCCGCCTCATCTTCGCAATCCCAAATCCTCGAAGGAGTCTTCGGTACTGTACGCCTGCAAGATCCCCGACGACCACGGACAACAACTAACATTCCCTCACCACAGCAATCGCCAAACCCCCCTCCATCACCTCCGCCCAGGTCATCCGCTCCGTCCAATCCCACTTCGACCCCTCCCGCCTCTTCGGCCCCTGGCTCCAACGCGAAAAATCCCGCCTGGAATCCGAACACGCCAACCAGAAATCCAAACGCAAATGGCGCGGTCGGCGCGCGACGTCGATCAAAATGGGCCACGGAGGAACCCTCGATCCCATGGCGACGGGCGTGTTGATCCTCGGCGTGGGAGCGGGGACGAAGCAATTGGGACATTACACGACGGGTTGCACGAAGTCGTATGAGACGGTGGTGTTGTTTGGCGCGGGGACGGATACGTATGACGTGGAGGGGAAAGTCGTGGCGCGCAAGGGGTTCGAACATGTCACGAGGGAGATGGTGGAGAAGGCTTTGGAGGGGTATCGGGGGAAGATTTTGCAGAAGCCGCCGATTTATTCGGCGTTGAAAGTGCAGGGGAAGAAGATGTATGAGTATGCGAGAGAGGGGAAGGAGTTGCCGGTGGAGATTAAGGAGAGGGAAGTCGAGGTGTTGGAGTTGGAGTGCTTGGAGTGGATGCAGGGTGGGGAGCATGAGTATAGGTGGCCGGAGGAGGAGGTGGAGGGGGAGGAGAAGGTGGTTGCGGAGAAGTTGCTGGGAGTCAGCGAGAGAGGGAAGACGGATGTCGATGGAGGTGACGCAGCTGCGGGTCAGAAACGAGAGCGGGAGCAAGACGCGGAGGAAGATGCTCTACCGTCCTCCCCACCACCCGCCAAACGCGCCAAAACAGACGACAGACCTGCATCACCGACCAAGTCGAAGAAGTACTACTCCGCTCCTCCGCCGAAAGATCAAACTTCAAGGCCACGCTGTCCCGCCCCCGCAGTCCGCCTCCGAATGACTGTAACCTCCGGCTTCTACGTGCGCTCCTTATGCCACGACCTCGGCGTCGCGGTCAACTCATTAGGCACAATGGCGAGTCTGGTGCGGACACGACAGGGAGAATTCGAGTTGGGGAGGAATGTGCTGGAGTATAGTGATCTGGAGAAGGGGGAGGAGGTTTGGGGGGTGAAGGTTCGAGAGATGCTTGGTGGGGAGAAGGAGGAGAGGACGGAGGGGTCCAAGGATGAGGTAAAGGCGGAGGTCAAGGAGGAAGTGGTAGACGAGACGAGTAAGGCGAAAAGTGAAGAGGGTGCCCAGGACGGTCACGCGCCTGCGATCAAGGCCGAGGATGAAGCCGAGCAGACCTCGGGAGGAGCTGCGGCGGAAAGTGATATCAAAATCGAGAGCTAAGCCGCAGAGGCTGCAGAAGCACCTGCTGCGGAAAATGGGGCCGCGAAGAGCGCAGCCTGAGCTAGTAGAAAGCAGAAAGCAGATAGCATGGCTTAATGAAAGCATCATATAAGCCGACGCCATTGAAAGAGTCTACGCGAGATGTCACGATGTTAAGCAAGACCCTGATAATCAACCCTGGTATGTTCTATACAGCCTACTTGAGCGCTGACACTATTTCAAGTCCGTCAACTCTTCCTCCAACATAATCTTAAAACTAAAGGGCTCAAACGCCACTCCCTCGCCCACAAAGTGCTTGCTCATCGCCTCGACCCAGTGCAATCGTAGAGAGTGCAACATGGCCGACGTGCCTTCCATGACGACCAGGACCGCGATGGTGAGGACGAACCAAAGGCCGAACGCGAGGAAGACGGCAAAGATGCCGACAGCGCCTTCCATGGCAAAAGCGTTGGAAAGCGTCATGTTCCAGAGGACGATGGAGAGTTGTTGATGGGCGAGAGAGAGAGCCCAGAGGCGGAGGTAGGATGCTGTGTGGGAGACGCAGTTCAGGCAGAATTCTGAATAAACGAGTCAGTATGCGCGTGGAAGGTTGCAGAACAAGGACGACATACCGATGGTGTGAATGACCTGGTGGATCATCACTTCGCTGAACTCGAATTCTTCGCCTTCTTCGCCGTGTCCGATGTCTTGCGTAATGACCGCTCCGCCATCGATGTCGCTGTCTGCAAATGAAGGACGGCTAGCATCACCGTTGGCGTGGCCCTCGTCATCCTCGCCATCGAGCGCGCTGACATGAGTCGTCTCGCCAATTCCGCGGTATCCCTGAGCGCGAGCGCGGTTGTGCTCCCAGCGGAGATAGAAAGGCTTGAGGAACAGCATGATCGGGACCTGAGCGACGGCGAGGAGGAGCAGGATGACTTGAACGGTGCCTTGACCAGCGTAGAGACGCTCGGTGACGGTGCCGGGGGACAGGAACATGTAGATGAGCATGTTGAGAAGACTGGGTGGCTGCTCGCCGATGGCATACCAGTCGATGCACCATTTCCAGATGATGGTTAGAACCAGGTAGCCGAAGATGCCCTGGAAGAAAATCATGCCGGGAATGAAGTTGCCCCAGATGTCGATGGGAGATCGGAAATGGCGGGCGTTGACATAGGAGAGGCACAGAGAGTAGGTCATCTATAATAAAGGTCAGTAGTGTTCGCGTAGTCACCCTCTCGAAATCAACATACGTGGGCCCAGCCCATGATGATGGAGAGCTTCATCTTGTAGCTGTTGCTGAACAAGAGGTCGTTCTCGGTATCATGCCACCTCCAATCAAGACCGAACGGGTACGTGTATCCTTCGACTCTGGTAGCCTTGACGGTACCATTCGTGTAGTCATCCGGGAAGTTCCACTCCCACATACTTTTCGCAAGAGGAATGTCCTTAGAAAACACATCGCAGTAGATGAGTCCAGTGTACATCGAGAAGATGCCCATCATGAGCATGATATAGCGTCCGTAGAAAGCCATGCCAAAGAGTTCGTCCTGTTTGCCGCGCTGGAGTGGCTTCTCCCAGTAGATCATGGCAACAGCGGCGCACATCATGATGAATCCGTGACCAAAGTCTCCGAACATGACAGCGAAGAGGAAGGGGAACGTTACGATGGTCGGCAGACCTGGGTTGACTTCGGTGTACTTTGCGGTGCCGTAGGCATCGATAATGGTCTGGAATCCCTCAGTGAACTTGTTGGTCTTGTTGTATGTTGGAGGAGTCTTGGAGGTCTTGATTTGGTTGACGATAGTCGGCACGGTGAGTCCAGCTCGGTCATTGACGTCCTGAAGAGTAGACTTGATCAGGCCAAGCTGACTGGTAGGGCACCAGGCCTCAGCCACCAAGGTCTTCCGGGCAGGATCGTACGAGAAGCGGTTGAGTGTCTGGTAAACACTCTTCTCCTTTTTGATGACAATCATCCAGGCGGCCAGAGAGCGTCCAATTTGTGTGAGTTCAGCATCCAGGGTTCGCTTGGTGTTGCCAAGAACATTGCCCAAATCCTGGAGACGGCTGTTGACCTCGTGGATCTGATCCCGGCGAAGCTCGCTGTTCTCGTCCACGTTGTAGATGTCCGCGCCCAAACTCTCCGAGATCTTCCTGATCTTCGCGATGATTTCCTTGCCGTGTGCGAAGATGACGAATACATTCTTGTATGTCTCCTCGCCCTTCTCCGCGTTGATGATCGGGTCTGGAATCTCAGACTGGTTCATGTACAAGTTGCCACGAAGCGTACGCCAGAGGATACGCTCAAAAGCTCCCATACGCTCTCTCGGGATGACACCGGCGACAAAGCCAATGTTCATCACGCTGAAGCTGTGCTGAGCACCATCGTTGTTGTTGGTGGCCTGCTCCATGTCCTGCAGCAGCGGGGCATCATCGTTGGAGTCGATGGATTGTCTGATCTCCTCCGTCTGTCCCCGCGCCCGATCGAAGAAGCCACCGGCCTCCCGCAACACCCATCGCCACTCGGTAAGCTCAGTCTCCCTCTTCTTCAAGGTCTCATAGCTCTCGTTTAGGCTCTGGATGCGCTGCTCCAGGCTTTGGCTGCGGTCTGAAAGCTCATCGATCTCGGAGGCAGAAGGCGCTGCCATGGTGTTGCTGAATTCGTAGATGGAACGCATTTCGATGCCGCTCTTCTCGATCTGGGTACGGAAGTAGTTGAGCTGGCGTTCGACATTGTCTAGACGGCGGATTTCCTGGGTGAATGTGCGCTGGAAGGCTGATGTCTCCGGGTTGAGCTGTCCAAAGTCAGTACCTGACCGTCTCCTCGAAACTCTGACGAGCACATACATCGCGAAACTGCATAGCACCGAGCTCTCCCAAGGCGGAGACAACCTCCCGTCCGATCTCGTTGGCGACATAGAGCTGGGTCAGGGTCATCGGCTGAGACCTGAACAAGCTCTCGGAGGACGCCATGATGGATTGACCTCTCTTGCGGTATCCCGAGAGGTATTGTGGCCGTGTGAGGTGATCGATAGAGGCAGGAGATGTTTCCCTGACGCTTTGCCTTTCGATGATGGAGCGGGAGCAGTCCTTGGCGGCTACTCCCGTTCCTGCCTCAGGCTCAGCATTCTTCGCCTAAGGTACCTTAGTTCCATCCTTCGTTTCCAAACAGACCAGTCATCTTCACTACTATTCCTACACGGTTTGGCTCGAAGATGCCGCAAGAACCGACGTGTCAGCATCTACAGGGCGCATTCTCGTCTAGTCTGTCGCGATGCAGTTATATGCGTATTCGTTGGACTTTCAACTAGCTGAGCATCGCTTCCAGACTATGATTCCGCTCTGAGCTGGAGACCTGATGAGGACTGTCGATAGGCATGAAGTCAATCGTAGAAGGATACCGTACTGCAAGTAGCCAACCTCGGACTCGGAGGGAGAGTAGCTACGGTAGTGTCGGCGGTCGGAGCTGACAAGGCAGCGACGACTCACGAGCAAGCAAGCATCCGAGCTGCCGAAGCTCGCGGATGCTTGGCTGGAGACACGTCTGGTGGGCGGACAGCTTGCCAAACACGAACGAGCGAACGCCATATACCGACCATATCCCTACTGGACCAGTCGGATCTGCGGGGATGAGCTGCGCCATCGTCTGAGATCGATCAAGGCGGGGCCTGCATCCTTCCTCGATACCTTCCGTTATATAATCCTTCGATCAGCGCTCATATAGAACTGCTCCTTCACTCAGCGGTCAGCCTCGGTGGTGAATTCGTCTCGTTTACATATTGCCAACTGCAACTCCTCATTTCCTTCTTGTGCCCTACCCCTACCCTCTATCAGCATCCCTCCAAATAGACATACATCATGGCGACAGCAGACGTCCTCGACAAGGTCGACCTCCTTGGCCCGACCCCGGAACAAGTCAACCTTCAGGCAGACTTCAAGCAGGCCGAACCAATCTTACCAGATCTGGATCCCGTGAAGCTCAAGGAGAAATACATTGCTGAGCGAGACAGGCGACTCGAAGCTGGCGGCGGCATCAACCAGTACAAGTTGATCGACGATGGCGGAGAGTTCTCACACTATCTCACGGATCCTTGGGTTGAACCTGGCTTCAAGAGAGATCCCATCTCTGGACAGGTCGATGCTGTGATCATCGGTGGTGGATATGGAGCACAGCTTGTCGCGGTCCGCTTGATCGAGGCTGGCGTGAAGAACATCCGCATGATTGAAAAGGTATGTTCTTCGCGAAGCTGATATATGTGAGTCTCTCTAACAATTGTCCAGGCTGGCGACTTTGGTGGAACCTGGTATTGGAACAGATATCCAGGTACGATAATCCGGCCTTTGCTTATCTCGAGACAGGTAGCTAACAACACACAGGCGCACAATGTGACATCGAATCATACATTTACATGCCTCTTCTGGAGGAACTCGGCTACATCCCAACAGAGAAATATGCACACGCAAAAGAATTGCTCAAGCACTCTGAGATGATCGGCAAGAAATGGGGACTCTACGATCGTACTCTGTTCCAGACTGAAGTGGTTGAGCTCCGATGGGATGAAGACTCTGCTTTGTGGACTGTCAAGACGAGCCGCAACGATGAGATCAAAACTCGCTTTGTCATTCCAAGCGCTGGTCCTCTGCATCGTCCTAAGCTGCCAGGTATGTAAATCAAAGGGCGGTAGATCTCTCGACCGTGGCATCAGCATGTCTCGCCAGCTCTTGATTCGACATTCGAACGTGTATGGGACTTCGCTAACTTTTCTCTTTCATTGAAGGCGTGCCAGGCCTGAAAGACTTCAAAGGCCACAGCTTCCACTCCAGTCGTTGGGATTACAACTACACCGGTGGAGACAACGAGGGCGGCCTGACCAAACTGGCCGACAAGCGCGTAGCATTGATCGGAACAGGAGCGACCGCCGTTCAGATCGTGCCCAACGTAGCCAAACACGCCAAAGACCTCTACGTCTTCCAACGCACCCCGTCCTCCATCGACTACCGCAACAACAAACCTACGGACCCATCCTGGTCCGCAGGGCTGGAGAAAGGCTGGCAGAAGGAACGCATGGACAACTTCAACATCATCGTAAACGGCGGCATCCTCGACAAAGACCTCGTCCAAGACGGCTGGACCGAAATCCTCACCATGCTCCTCGCCCGCCGCAGCGCCGACCTGACCGACCCCGCCGCCGCCGCCGCCGAACGCCAACTCGCCGACTTTGAGAAAATGAACAAGATCCGCGCCCGCTGCGACTCCGTCGTCAAAGACCCCGCGACCGCGGAATCGCTCAAGCCGTGGTACAACCAACTCTGCAAACGCCCCTGTTTCCACGACGAGTACCTCGAAGCCTTCAACAACCCCAACGTGCACCTCGTCGACACCAAAGGTCTCGGCATCGACCGCATCACCGAAAAGGGCATCGTCTCGCAAGGCGTCGAGTACGAAGTCGACTGCATCATCTACGCCACGGGCTTCGAGCTCGCGACCGACTGGTCCCACCGCACGGGCATGGAAGTCTACGGCCGCAACGGCCAGTCCATCACCGAGTGCTGGAAAGACGGCGCCTCGACCCTCCACGGCTGGGCCACGCGAGGGTTCCCGAACTGCTTCTGGATCTCCATCGTGCAGGCGGCGCTGACGCCCAATTTCATCCACGTCACGTCCGAACAGGCGAGACATATCGCCTATGTGTTGGGGGAGTGCGTGAAGCGGAATGTGCGCACGGTTGAGCCGACGGAGAAGGCGGAGAAGGAGTGGGTGAAGACGATTGAGGAGTTGGCGGGGTTGCGGGCGGCGTTTTTGAAGGAGTGCACGCCTGGGTATTACAACAATGAGGGCTCGGCGTCGAAGACTGGGGCGAGGAATGCTTCGTATGGAGGTGGGTCGCCGGCGTTTTTGAAGATTCTGGAGGATTGGAGGGCGACCGGGGAGATGGAGGGGTTGGAGATGCAGTATTTTGAGAAGTAACACTGCATCAAAGGTTTTATTTTCTTGCATCATACTCAAATGACACAACTCACGGCTTGTGTGGATGTAGGCGGTTCTTTCGTATATCTAGTTTTCGTTTTCATTTCCAGTGTTCTGAGCTCTGTCCGCCCCGTGCCCCATCACTCACCATCCACCTCCGCCTGTTCTTTCTACATACATGCAGCGCGCAAAAGTCAAATGGTGTAGGGAGTGGAGGTATAAAACGCCAGGGCAAATGCTATGCAACGCCAAAGAGGCTCGGTCCAAAGAGCACTATAGCCAGGAATCCTAAAAGCTCAAGGCCGTGAACAGGATCTCGAACCAAAAGTACTCATGCAAGCCAGACAGAAATATCAAGTCAAACCCCAAACTCCTCGCAAATCTCAGCAATGTCTCGCAAGAAAGACAGATCTCACCGAGGTGGAGGTGTATGTACAACTCGGATCCGCGGGCATTCCGGTTGATGTCCGGCAAGGCGTAGCAACGCTTCCAGTCAAACACAGATCAAGAAGGTGAGATGACGCTCGTAGTGATGTCCGTGGTCTACAGCGCGTATTTTGCCCGATGGGCGTACGCGGAAACCAGGAGTCCCGAGCACAGCAAGAGCGGCCACTCACTTCTGTTCAACATGTCGTTCGCAAGGAGGTAGGTTGCTAATCCACCCAGCAGGATCATCAAAGTGCCCGCGGGAAGCTACCCATGCCCTCTACTACCACCACCGACTGGAGCAACAGGAGTGCCGGCCGGAGCTGGAGGCGGATAGTCATTCGGATAGTGGTCGTCAGGCCCGACAGGTTCGTAGTCGTCCGCGTAGTCTTCGTCATCATCGTAGAATTCTTCGCCTTCGGGTGGAATGTCGTTGGGGTCATAATCCTGCTGCAAATGTGCTCCATTTCCAGAGCTCGTGTTGTTGGCATTGTTCGCAGCCTGGTTGTTCTTCGATCCCTTGCCTGAACCCTTCTTGTTCTTCCTGCCCTTCATCTTCGCCTTCTCCAGCAGCCGACGCTTCTCCGCAGCCTTCTTGTACTCCTGTCGATCTTTGATCTCATACTTGCGAATCATGGCGTATGGCGGGGCACCATATATATCTTCGTATTCGCAAAATTCGCAGATCCACACGTCTTCGGGCTTGGGAGGGTGGTGGAAGTTCTGATACTGTTGGTTCTTCTTGCGGGTGGAGGCTTGCAAGGCATATTCCTTGCTCGGACTTCGGCGTGGTCTGGGCTTCGGCGGTGGAGCTTGCTGATGCTGATTTGCAGCTGGTGCATTGTTGACGGGAGGCGGCGGCGGTCGCCCGGCATTGTTGGCGTGCTGGCCGCGGAGGGGCGGCGTCGTCTGAGTGCCGGTGCCTTTGGCTCCTGGTGGCAGTCCGCTTCGCTGCTGAGTGGGCGTGCCTGCGGCGTACGCTGCGGTCGCGGTTGCTTGCTGATCCACCATCTTAGTCGCGGAATCAGATTCGCAGGTGAAGGTGAATTGGGTCTTGGGCGTGGCGTTGGGATTGGCACTTGTGGCAGAGTGAAGTAAACTCACGTTTTCTCTGCCTTTGCCTGCGGGTGTGATGGGACCTTGTTCGGCGGCTGTCTTGATTGCTTGGGAGATGATCCCGCCCGTGTTCTCAATGCCAGAGTCTGTGTTTGCAAATGATTAGCAAGATCTCGTAGCAGAATCTGACTTTGGTGAAACTTACTTTCAGCACCCTTGACATCACGAGTCGGCGCTCGAGAATTGTAGCCGTTGATGACATTCATCGTGTTGCTCCCTAGCGGCCGTCGATTCCTCCCATCCTGTCTGCCATATCTGCCCCTGCCGGCACCACTGATACCCGTTCCAGACCCAGGAGAAGTCCCGCTTGGAGGCTGTGGGTTGCCTTGCTGCTGCTGAGCATTTTCGTCTGCTCCACCATTCCCGATGCCATTACTGATTCCCATGCTTGCCATCTCTGCGCTCAATTGACTCTGATGCATGCTCGATGTTGCAGAGAGGGGTATCTTCCGCTTCTTCTTATTACTTGTGTTCTCGAAACTTTCGTACCCATCGGCAGAAGAAGCAGTAGAGCCGGGAGGTGGTGGCTTGCTCGCGGACCGCGAAGCTTCGACCAATCTGCGCTGGAGAGAATCTGCTGGCTTCACAGGAACCCCATTTGCACCAGGTGCTGTCGAGTATCGGTAGTCCGGATGATCGAATTCCACCTCATCGTCGCCACTGTCTCCTTCCTCTCCACATGTACAAAGGCTGTGCGCCGAGGGGTGGTGGTGGTCATGGTGGTCATGATGATCGTGGTGATGACCGGGGTGTCCGCTTGCTAAGCGTGGCTGTTGGTCTGGTGTTCCATTCTCTTGTGCACCAAAGCTGAGCGTCGGGGAAATCGGTGGCGGGTCGGGAGGAAAGACGAGAGTGGAAGCTTGCGCTGGGGACAGCTTCGACTTTAGGCGACTTTTCGGTAGAGGGCGGATCGCTCGAAGAGGGTAGATGGGCGATGCTGTGTCGGGCGATCGAGGAGAGGTGTTGTGGTAGGCCTCGGATATCTCGGCTCTCCTATCCATTTCTGTGAAAGGTCAGTACTGACTCACTGAGATTCGAGTATACCAGCGAACGGTGCGGATGGAAAGGCAGACGCGATCCCGGCGAAGTGGCCAGAGATAGCAGGCCGCGGCATGGTCCATCGGAAGGCCGTTGTTTGACTGGCCTTATGGCTGTCTAGGCCACATAATGGTTGTCCGCTGCCGCCAGTCTGTCCATCTCCTTTGCCAGTCGAAAGCGTTTGCCCTCTGTTTTCCTCGTGTCCTCCTAGGGGCACGCGAGCCTCCATCCACACCGTCATCTCATCGAACTGACCGGCCATTTGCCTCAGTGACTGCTGGCGAGATGCCTCCCGCAGCACCGAGAAGGATTCATAGGCAGCATTCGGAGCCGACCTATCGATGGTTTTGGCCATCCCCAAGGAGCAAGACGAAATCCACTGTCCAACCCACCAGCTGTCAGTTATCGACGCATCTCTGGCATTTGTTTCCTCGGATAGTCGTCCGGACTCGCTTACAGGGTATGCCGCAATGCTCGATGTAGTTATAGCAGAGGTGAAGAAGATGTGGGTGCGCCGAAGCGAAATGCAGTCTGGACTAGGCGGCTTTAAGATGAGAGGTGGACTCGATGAACACCTCAATGAACTTATGAAGTCCACTCGGTCTTGGCTGAGTTTAATCAGCAATGGCGGAACCTCGGGCGGAATCCAAATTGCCTTGTTCATCTCTTCATCTCCTGTTTCCACCTCCCATTTCCTAGTCTCAGCCGCACAGACTATACTTGGCGGCGCTAATCCCCTTCGGGGGCACCTTCCTGTATAGTCTAAGAGCGCAATAGCTGAACTAGGTAATAGAGGGTTAGCTGAAATCCGAAAATCTGAATATTAGTCTAAACGTCTATCTAATATCTAGAAACGATTCGTATAGGTTATAGTATTATTCTAATGTAATTTGTTTACGCCTAATTGTAATAGTCGCACCCTTAGTCGCCTATAAGTAAATACCTAGTCGCTCCTATACCTCTAGCTAGCCCTTATGCTCTACCTACCTTACTACTACTATCTAACCTAATACTCGCTAGATCGCTCTCTATCTATACTTACTATATCTAATGCGTATCTAGCGCTTATTTCTAGCGCTTAGATAGCGACTCTTATTCCTCCTATAACCTTATTCGAGCTATCCGTTCTACCTATACTTATGTCTTTTCTATCCGCTATCTTACTACGTCTATACTTCTCTACTCGGTAGCCTATATACTGCTACCGAGTCCTAATAAGGCCGAATAGGAACCCTAGCCTAAGACCTAACGTCTAGTAGACGCTAGTAGTGTTCCGTTATACTCGGGCCTCTAGGAGACTAAATCGCTTAGCTAGATTATCTCCGCCTTCTTCTATCTATTCCTAGTATACGTCGGCTTCGGCTCGTAATACGGAATCCTAGGTACTAGGTATCTACTCGTAGTCTCGCGTACTAGCTACTAAGTAGCCTCGTAGTATAGTAGCGGATTTCTATTATATACCGAATTAGGTATAGCGCTATACTAATATCTACTTCCTATACGTATACCGCCTAATTCCTTAGGGCGACGTACTACTAGCTCGTATACTTTATTATAGTTATAATCTAGAAAGGTATTCGGCTATAGGACCTTACGTCGGACGCGTTAGCGTACCCTCTAGAGAGTTCCTTTACGCGGGTTACGTTCGATAGTATCTTCGTATTACTAGTATATAGTAATCTTTAGATATTAGTAGCTACGTATAACTACTTAGGCTCGATACGTACCTAAACGGGTAGTAATAGGTTAGTAGGATAGGCGAAGGGCGACTAATATAGATAGTTAGAGAAGGTACTTATTATCGAGCCGATAGATAATATCTAAGGGATAATAGTATCTAAGAGATAGTTCGTTCGCGCCGTTGTACTTGTTTTAACTCCGCGTTGTCGTGTTGTTTATCTAATTAATATAATAGTCTATACCGGTGTTCGGGGTACGTAATATCTAATTGCTTCCTTCGTCCGTATTAGTTATTATATGTTCTTATTAGACTATCTAGTAAATACGCATATTAACTATTAGTCGGTCGGTAGCTAGTATTCTAGCCTAGTACTCCACTATATTTAGCCCCGTCCCTTCCGTATTACTATAAGCCCTTTATCTTATTCTCGGTCTATATTATTAGAGGCCCTAGGCGGAGCTACTTAGCTACCCGTCTACTTATAAGTCTATACTATTAGGGACTCCGTTAGGCGCTAGCCTAGCTAAAGGCGGCTAGTAGGTAATAATCCTTAATATACCTAACTAATGTAGTAATATACTATTGCTAGAGCCGACGTAGTACTAGCTAGACATATCTCGACTAGGAAGCTAAGGCTAGTCTAGCTAAAGGCGGCTAGTAGGTAGTAATCCTTAATATGCCTAACTAACGTAGTAATGCACTGTTGCTAGAGCCGACGTAGTACTAGCTAGACATATCTCGACTAGGAAGCTAAGGCTCTAGCTCCTTCTTTTAGTTACGTTACTATATATACAACTTTTAATAAGAACTAGTAGACGTAAGTAGGCTTTTAGTGTTTAATTAAAATCCACTTAACTAAACGCTCGAGCTATTGCCTATAGGGCTATCCTAACGATAGGTAAGCAACTAATAGTAGTACTAGTAGCTTAGTATACTTAGACCTTATAACGGCTAGGTTTTAACCGCTAGGTTTTCGGCTAGGTTAGGTAAATTCCGAGAATTCTAATTTTTAGGTTTTTGCGGTTTAGGATAAACCTAAAAAAATTTAGGATTGGTTTTAAGCTAGTTAACCTAGAGTACTATACGGTTAACCGGAAAAATAAACCTAAGAAATATCGAGATCTTACTTTTAGAAAAAAATAAATTGCCGATTTTATAGGTTTTAAGACGCCTAGTATCTATATAGACTATATATACTACTGTCCTAAAGCTTATTAGAAGGCTATAGTACGGGATCCGGAAAAAAACAATAGAATAATATAAATTCGTCGTTATAGACTAGTAGTTTTAGAGGGTTCTACCTTCTATTAACAAATATATTCTAGTCCTTTAGACAAACTACCGACTACTTCCGCCGACTATAGGCGAGCCTTAGATCCCGACTAGCTACATTATAATAAGAGGCGAGATAAATAACGTTATAATAACTTATCTCGATCGAATTCGGGGTCCGAAGCTCGATAAGCTTCTTTACTAATCTATTACTTTCAACACTATATTAACTAAACGATATCGAGTCCGATTAATACTATTTTTGAAGCGCATTGGGGCCTATACTTACCTCTCGGCAATATTGTATATAGAGGTAGTATACCGCGCATTACTATTACTAGAATTATACTACGACTACGAGGATCGTATATAATAGTAGTAGTTCTCGGCCGATTACCGTTTTTTCGACCCTCCTACTATATCCGCCGACTACGCCTACTAGCTATACCTTGAGTACTATATTTACGGCGCGACCGCGACCTTATCTACCGATTTCCTCCTAGAAGCCGAGCACTAATCGGGAGATACCTAGAGACTACGAGTTATAGCTACGCCGACTACTCCTACTAGTTATAAGAGTATTGTTTGTTTGTTTGTTCCATTTACGTCCTTTCGGAGTCCAAGACTATATAGGACGGCCTTATAAGCAAGGTAGTAGATCTATTTACAATTAGATTCTCTCGGTATTCTTCGACCTTAGGGGAAACCCCGTGCCTAAGGCAATGCTAAAGGACTTTAAACAACTACAAGACAAAGGAAATCAAACAAGTGTTGCTATAGCCGGAGCTATAGAATTTTCGCGCCAAGCTTTTTGTAGAATTTTTAGCGGATCCTTCCGCTTCGTACATACGCTATAAATTCGAAAGAAAGAGAAAGAGAGAGAGAGAGAGAGAGAGAGTAAGTAGCTATCCAACTCGCTATCTTCTCTTGTCCTTAATATACCTTTATGGAATTATATGCTGCATTCTAGCGCATACAACTACGCAGGTTGATCGTAGAGTTATAGATTCCACCGAGTTCTAGCTCTTTAAAGTGCATGTATGCTTCCTTTCTTTCGAGGGCGACGAAGTCTCTAAAGAAGGGACATACGATTTCGGTTCGGATTTCGAGGAGGTGCGCGTATAGGGTAGAGTGGACTGCTTCTTCTTCTTCTTCTTCTTCTTCTTCTTCTTCTTTTATTCGTAGCGTAGAGGGCTGTTCGTTCGAATCGTGCCGTTGTTCTATTATAGCTTATATTTTAAGGCGGGTTTTAAGGAGGATTTCGGGCGGATTCGAGAGGTTTTCGAGGAGAGTTCTTCTAGACTGTCTTAGTTTCCCTTCCGAGGAAGGTACTTACGACGGCCACCGCGTGAAGGTGTAGTCTGTTCGGCCGTCTAGTTATAAGAGTAATATATAAGGAGAAAAGCGTCTATACTCCGGGTTAGCGAAGGAAGTAAAGGAAATAATCGGTATAGCTAGCGAATTAAGTATAGGAACCGTTAGCTAGGGCGAGCTATCCTTCGGAGCTACTAAGATAGGTAGCGCGAAGCTACCTAAGTAGAGAAAGGTAGATACTAAGGATACGAAGTCGAAGACTAAGTAGGATTAGACTAACGAGCCTTATCTAACAGCTAAGCTAGAAGATAAGATCGAGCTAGATAACCTTACCCTATTAGAGGGGATTACTCCGCTAAAATCGAGGAAGAAGAAGGGTAAGTACTCGATAAATAAGAATTTAGTCCGAGACCTTACTAGGAGGTAGTACTAGGATCCTCGTATACGGGAGGCGGATAGAGCCCGTACGCTAAGGAATTAGGCTAGATACCGCCTTCGCTAACATATAATTAACTAGTATAAGGATTAGTTTAATACGCTCTTAGTAGAAGAGTAGAAGGCTAAGAAGGTAGAGTAGGTACGAATCGGGCAAGAGTCGTACGTAGATAAGGTATAAGTTATAGCCGGTATCTATAGTCGGTAAGAATATACTAACTAGTCTAGGCAACTAAATCTTTCGAAGAGCTAGAAGAAAGTGTTCTCTAAGTACTTCGAGCTTAGAGAATAGACGGGCTTCGGGTCTAATAGCGCTCTCGAAGGTTTCGAGGCTAACGAGGTAAAGTAAGAGGGCTACGACTATCTAGACTACGATAACACGGACGAAGAGTAGGATAGAATAGAGGAGGCGAAACACGGGTTCGGTAACGGTATACTGTTCCGTAAACCGGACTATACCCTAGTATAGGTAGAGATCGCGAGTATTAAGAGTAGTACGAATTTATACGTAGACCTTCGATACGCCGCCTAGGCTAACCTCTATACGCACTAGAATAATGCGATTACTTCCCTAGACGATAAGCTCTAAGCACTAGAGGACCCCGAGACGAAGCTTATAGACCTTCTAAAGTTTATAGGTCTAAAGGCGAAAGAGGTAAGCACGATCTGAAGGCTATGTAGCCGGCGACTATAGTCGGCATATACTAACAATTAATAGGCCTACTAACGGCGCGGCCGAAACCCCTTCCCGTACGAATTTTTTAGTCGAAGCGAAGTCGCCGTTATTGTAAACCTACTAACCTAGGACGATAACTTTAAGGACGACTATAACGCGGCTAGTAGTATACTAGTACCGAGAGGCTATTAGCCTAGCGATTACGACTAGCATAGCTACGGTTTTAGGTACATCGCGGACTAGAATATAGACGAGGCGGAGGTTCTATACGATGTTTTTAACTTAACATACCCGTTTAGCGAAGTTCGCGATAAGTTCTAGATTAGTAAGTGCCTCCTTATCGCTTAGGTAAAGGTATAGCCTAGCAACTAGCATATAGCTATACGTAAGACCTTTACGAGAAGCCTCTTTAACTAGCTAGTCGATTCGGTAGAGGAAAGCGATACCGAGCTTCGGATCTCGCGTAAGGCTAGGAATAAGCTATATAGTAAGGATAGCCGCTTTATAGCGAACAAGCGTAAACTCTTTAGGTTCCGGAAAAAT
>JALRMM010000360.1:0-36152 GCA_026122155.1 Zymoseptoria crescenta
GTACGCTAGACGAAATAGTCTAGTTATACTACGAGGCGATAGATTATATCCTAAAGCCGTTAAGAAAGCTCGGAGAGGGCGAAGGTATAGACGTCCGGTGTGCGGACGGGCTAACCCGGCGCTACTTCCCTCGGATCGCGGTTATGTCGATTAACTACAAAGAGCAAGTGCGGGTTATAGGCGTTAACTTAACGAACTATTGTCCACTCTACTAAGTACATCCAGACGAGCGTAAAGACCTAGAGGTCTGGGCACTACCGCGGATAGTAGCTTACACGTAGAAGCTTATATATAACGCACGCGCGGCTTACCGGAAGACGGAGAAGATAGGGACATAGGGTGTTCATAACATCGACTGTTTTGCGTTCGGTTATCCCGGTGTTAATATACACCGTTCCCTAATAGTCGACATCCTATATTAGCTACTTAAGGGCGTGCTAATACACATAACGGGCTGGGTTAGAGACCTACTCGAGGAACAGATGCCTACGAGACAAACGAAGCGTTTCCGACGGGCTAAGGATACGTTTAAGCGATAGAAGGAGTAGGCGAATATACAGCTTATCGTCGACTTAATTATTAATAAGCGATTCGCAATAATCCTAGTATATACCGACCTGCGCGTCTTTAGCTAGTTTACCGAAGTTAAATAGTGGATAGGGAAGGAACAGAAGAGTCTGCTACGCGCGATGCTGCCGGTGTTTATACCGTTACTCGAAGAAGTAGGTGCGATCGATACCCTCCGGTTCGTGCGCGCGATAGTAGACTTTATTATTCTCGCTAGCTATACGAGCCACGACGACGACACCCTCCGATACATATAGTTAGCCTTGTTCCGGATAAACTAATACAAAGAGTGCTTCCGCAAATATAGGGAGACCAAGAAACAGAAGCGGGATAGAGAAGACGGCACCTTTAACTTCCCGAAGTTCCACTCTATAGTGCACTACCCGGAGCAGATTATCAACTTCGGCAACGCTCCGGAACTCGCATCTAACTACGGTAAACACAAACATGTTAAGTTTGTAAAGAGGCCCTTCGAGATAACTAACAGGAAGGCCGGGTAGGAGGATTAGGTAATAAACGCCTACGAGCGGATGTTAAACATATAGGTACAGTTCGATATCGGCTATAGTGCTCGTAAGGTAACACTACTTAAGCGAATAGAACAATTAGTCTATGCGACCGAGCCTATTAGACCTCGGCCGCTAGAGATTCTATTCGGATAGAGTGCCTCGAAATGCTAAAGAGAACATAGCAACAAGACGTGGACTAAGGTTAGCATAGTTCTAATGCACTTCGAGAGGGACATAGCGAGAGACTTTAGGCGCTTACTAGCCGTATTCGTAAGGGAGCAAAGAGGGAACGGAACGAATACTAAAGAGCCTAATGTGCTGGAGCCAGATAATGCATAGGCGGACGACTTAATAGTACAGTTCCATAGAGGATTAAGATACTAGAAACGGACCGGCAAGGTAGGCGATAACATAGAAGCACTAGGCGAGGATTACGTTAGGTGCGTGCCGAACTAGTAGAACATTAATAGTAACGCGCGATACGACTTCTTGTAGGTGCATAAGTACCGCGCGCGACCGGACGGGTCCTATAACGGCATTGCCTTTAAAGGGCGGTTGCCGGCACAACTTCGCTACGTAGTGTCGATCCGCGACGATACCCAAATACTAGCAGTAATAGATACTGCGACAAGGGACGTCGTATATAGAGAGAGGAGGCGTGAGATATAGAAAGCTCCTATATACTAGGCAGCCTTCGTCGAGCTTTTCGAACCCTAGGATGCATATAGTCTTCTAGATCGGATTTACGGTATAACGACAATTAAGCCTCGAAGGAAGGCGGCAACGCGTAGCATCCTCTAAGGGCGGCGGTTCTACTCCTTGCTATCGATATATTACAGCATCTATATAATGCTAGTCGACGAGAATGCACTAGAAGGGGAGAGGTATATTAACAATACCGCCGACTTCGAGTCCTACAACTTCCTATAGGAGACGAACTAGGAGGCTAATGCAGCGTTAGATACGTACAAGCGCAAGGAGCAACGGATTAGGGAAGCGAGGGCGAAAGCACGTTGTAAGCGAACTATAACAGCTAACGAGGAAGTGAACACGACTAGGAAGCGCATAAGGATACATCGGGGTTAAGGGCCTTTCTTAGTCCTGGACTCGTAACTCACCGCTAGATTAACGCTAATTTAAAAGCCTAATACGTGCTAAAAAGATATCCGGAGAAGTCAAGTATAGCTTATGCAAACGCACGGCTTAGCTACGGGTTATTTTTTACTCGATTACAGCGCGACGCACTAAGCCTTGCATTAACCTCAACACTACGACTAACCTCGTGCTACTAACCGCCTGGAACTCGCTCAAACTACGTTCACCTCCACCTCTAGTATAGCGTTGCTAGGGCAGCTACCGTTCTAATTCCCGGATATGTCTAGCGGATAGAGTCTTTACGACGACAGTAAGTTTACGAACTGCCTTCTACAATCACAGCTTCTCTAATACCTCTAGTAAACACCGAAATTATGTTCACAACTTAAGGCGTGGTATATGCCGACCAACACTTGAGTAAGATTAGCGCCTCGAACCGACCTCCTATTTACGATAGGCTTATTAACGACAATTGCCTCCGCGCCTCCTTCGAATATAACTTTAATATGCGCAAGAAGTCCAAGGCGATAGTAAACGTCTACGCGAATGTTAACGCTCTGCCCGCTATAATCGGCCAGATCTCCGTAAACCGCTTCGATAACGTCGAGACTAGATAGTGTAAGCGGTGCCTACACGGACATAGCCTCTGCTTCGAGTGCATTACAGCAATAGATAGTGCTGGCATGGAGATGTTCGACGGCGTATGCATGAATTGCGTCGTTGCGGGAGTTATAAAGAAGTACAGCCTTAACAAAGGTGCGTCTATTTAAGGAATGTAATGCTTCCTATTATTAACCTACTATAGCCCTTAAGCCGCGCGTTAGCACATCCGTTGCGGACACTTATTCGATTCGTCTTACACGCCGCTACGTCCGCGTACCTATTACGGAATACAGTGGTTATAGCAGCGAAGCCGACCTCCGGAGCCTCGTGGCCGACTTAACGGCCTACCTCTACAAACTCACCGACACCTTAAGCCGCGGTAAGCTACTCGAGATTAGGGCTTTGGCGAGAGGTCGTGTCTTTAGCGTCTATAGAACGAAGAATAAGGAAGAGATGCCGGATAGTGGTGCTAAGTCGTCTGCTAGCGAGAATAAGGATAATAACAGCTTCGATATTAGCAGCGATGCCGGTAATAGCAGCGACGGAGGGGGTGATAACGATAGGGACACCGGTCGCAGTGCCGATAAGGGTGGACAGAATAGCAATAGTAAGAGCAAGGACAGTAGCAAAAAGAGGAAGGTCGGCAAAGGCGACGGTTTATATAATAGTAACGAGTTAGATAAAGAGTCGGACTTCGAGCCTAGCGACAGCGGTAGCGATAGCGACGATAATAATAAAGACGAGGTAGCGAAGTTAGCTCCATTGCACCCGCGTCTAGTAGACTAGGACATGGACATGCTAATTTAAGATGTGGAGGGCTGTGTTGCAGCCGCGAGTAGAGGATAAGGATTTAGACTTGCTACTTTAAGGAGTGCAAGGCACGACTAGGGGTTTAGTAGGTAGTATAGCATACGCGTCGACGCCGCCGGCCTAGAGTAGTAATGCGATAGCACGTTGGGACTACGTAATTCTATCCGGTTAACGTTCGGTGTATCTCGTGGTGAGTAGTCGTGCTGCGAATAACTAGTAGATGTCGTTAGCGCAAACAATAGTCAAGTATGTTGACTGCAAAGAACAACGCGCGACTCGGTAGTGACTTAATATATATATATTACGAGCGACCGGCCTCGTAGTTGCCTCGTAGTCGACTTGCGCGACTTACTGGACTCGGCCGACTTACTAGTAACTCGCTAGTAACTTAGGTGCGACTCGCTGGGCTCGCACGCGACTTTATGTAGACTACAAAGAACAACGCGCGACTCGGTAGTAACTTAATATATATATATTGCGAGCGACCGGCCTCGTAGTTGCCTCGTAGTCGACTTGCGCGACTTGCTAGGCTTGGTCGACTCACTGGTAACTCGCTAGTAACTCAGGTGCGACTCGCTAGGCTCGCACGCGACTTGCTAGCCTTACCCGCGACTCGCAAAATCGCTGGACTCGCGTTTTGGATTTTCGTAACGAAGATCTTCGAGCTTCTTTATCTAGGCAAGGGCTATAGGCTAAAGGACATCCAGATTAACGTGGTTAATGCGATTATCTTTAGCTAATATAATGTCCTTAACATCGTGCGTACTAGAGAGGGTAAGAGTATTACCTTCTAGGCGGTTACTATCTTAAGTAAGTTTATCTATCTACCTACTTCCGTCCACCTACTTCTATGTACCTACTTCTATCTACCTGCTTCTATCTACCTGCTTCTATCTACCTACTTCTATCGACATACTAACTAACGTTCTAGCCGGTCTTATTACCCTTTAAATTACCCCCCTTAACCGTATTAGCGACGAGTACGTAGAGGATCTTCGTCGCATTGCTAAGGCCTTATCTAGCGGCGGACTCGTACGTCCTATTAACATTACTAAGGAGAGCAAGGAGGCTAATCCGAACTAGCTAGAAGAACTCGAAGCTAGCAATCGGACTTACTAGATTGTTAGCCCTAAGACTGCCGCGGAGCTATCCTTTCGCTATAACAGCACCGCTAAGGACTGCTATAAGGATTACTACTAAAGGTAGTAATCCGGGTCGAGTAAAGTTATCCTTCGGTTATATAACTAAGGAGGTAACGAATGCTTAGCGTATGCCTACCGTATATAAGGCGAAGGGCTTACGCTCGTACATTAAATTCTATAAGAATTAGTCTTACCTTTTATCTAGTGGATATTAGGCGTTCCTTACATTGCTATAGACCCTATCGCCTTTACAATTCTAATTCTTCTACCTCTACGAGGGTAGCAATCTATTAAACCCCATTAAGATTATTAAGATACCTTCCCGACGCATTACTAGTAAGCCCCCGTAGGACTTACGCCCGGACGAGTTGCCCGAGGTAGAGTAAGAGTAAGGGCCTTATATATATAGAGAGGATCCTAAGGGATCCGATAAAGCTCCTATATCGACGCCGGAAGAGTTCGTAGCCGAAGCTATTATAAGGCTCGAAGCCGAAAAGGAAGCCTTAAGGAAGGAAGAAGTCCTTTATACCCTTTAGCTAGAAGTCTAGCGGATAAAGTTAGGCCGTAACCGTAACAACGTAGAGATGTAGGGTACTAAGCCGCGAACTATAGTACCGACCCCATTACTCGTCGATAACGACCTATAGAGTATTACGTAGTCTATTCGCACTAATAGCGTATACTATCCGCTAGGTGTTGGAGGTAGACCTAAGCTTAAAGATCCTATCGTGTTTAAGGAACATAACATTAAGGAGGCTAGGGACTTCCTTCGTTAGTTAGACCTAGTATTCCTTAACTCTAGCTATTACTACGTTACCGACTATACTCGCGTTTCTTACGCTATTATATAGCTTAGGGGTAATACGGCCGATCTTTAGCATAATAGCCACTAGGACAACTTAGTACCTAATAATTGCACTTAGGAAGACTTTAAGTAGTTCGTTAGCAACGTAGTTAGTAATCCCGTTAATCGCCTTCTTAGCGTAATACTAGATTACGAGACGGCTTATTAGAAGACCGACTAGAACGTTAAGAACTTTACGATTAAACTTAACATACTAGAGAGCTAGCTAGATTATACGGAGAATTAGCTTATAAGGCACTTCCTCGTAAAGATTAAGTCTTCGCTCCGTTAGGACATCGTAAAGAATTACGAAATGCCGACTACTCGGGCCGAAGTAGTTACATTAGCGATACGCTTAGAAGCCGTAGACCGGAACTATAATAAGGCTACCGCTAGGAATAAGTACGCCCGTAATAACGACGCCGAGGAAGGGAGTAATAAGAAGAACAAGCGCGGAAACAAGAAGGGTCGTAAGCGGGACTTAAAACCGCGCGACTAAAGTAACCGTAGACTACCTACGAATATAGGGCGGGATAATAAGTATCCGTCGAGGGACCTCGCTAACATTATATACTATATATATAATAAGAAGGGGCACTACGCTACTAATTATATAAGTAAGTAGTTAAGCGTACGTAAGGTCGCCGCCCTTAAAGACGATTCGAAAAAAGCGAAGGACTTAAAGAAGGAATCCAATCCTTAAGTCCGGAGCCGCCTTAGGATAAAGTGGACGTAAACTACGCGCCCCGCTACTACGGTATAGTCGTAATACCTACAGCGAGTACGGAGTATAAGGCGAGCTTTCTCCTCGATAATACGGTAGATATAAACGTCGTTTCGAGGGAGTTCGTTTTAAAGAAGGGCATACCTATTAATAAGAGAGTAGTGCTACTAAGGGTCTCTACCTTCACTAGCGAGCTTAGATACTATTATAGAGCGCATACCCTTCGGGTACGGCTTACCGACTCTATAGGAGTAACTAAGACAATATAGGGGACTTTCTACGTATATAAGATACTAGAACCTAATATAATTCTTAGTTAGCCCTAGAGACGTTTATAAGGTATAATTATTAATAGTAGTAACGACGCGTAGCATTATAGTAAGCACCCTATTCTACGAAAGATCGAGGTTATCGATTCTTACGTATTCGCGAAAGATTTACGAAGGAGTCGTATAGTATACGCGATCTCTATAAAGCCCACGGAGTTTACCGTAGTAGATCTACTAGATAAGCTAAAGGCTTATATAGATGTCTTCTTCCTAACGCTAGAGTAGTTACGAAAGCGTTACGATAGGATCGAGTATAAGATTAATCTTAAGCTAGGTACGACGCCTCCCCTAAAGAAGACGTATTATTAATCGCCGAGAGAATAAAGCGAGCTTCGTACGTATCTTATAGAAGGCATTAAGAATAATTGGTTTAAAGTTAGCGATAGTAAGGCGGGTACGCCTATCCTCTTCGTTCTAAAGAAAGATAGCACCCTCCGACTCTATATTAATTATTATAGATTAAACGATATTACTATTAAGAATAGCTACCCGCTACCCTTAATCGCCGAGACGCTCGATTAGTTAATAAACTACGAGTACTATACTACGATCGATCTTACCTAGGCGTATTATCGTATCGCTATTAAAAAGGAAGATCGGTAGAAGACTACCTTCCGTACTAGGTACGGAAGTTACTAGTATAATATAATGCCCTTCGGGCTTACGAACGCGCTAGCGACGTTTTAGATATATATTAACCGTGCCTTACAAGGCCTTATTAATATAAGCTATGTGGTATATCTAGATAATATCCTTATATATAGCGTAACCTATACGTAACACGTTCGCGACGTTTACGTAGTACTAGAGCGCCTACGGAAATTTCGGCTATATGCCTAATTTAAGAAGTGTAGCTTCTTTAAGAAGTTAGTGGACTTCTTAGGCTACGTAGTAACTACTAATAGAGTTACTATTAACACTAGCAGGATTAGTGCGATCGCTAAGTAGCCTACGCCCACTACGTTAAAGGAAGTTTAAGCGTTCCTTAGCTTTACTAACTTCTATTGGAGATTTATCTCCTATTACTCTAAGGTCGTTAAGCCTTTAACGGACCTTTCGAAAGGGGCTAAGAACGGTAAGAAGCCGGGTCCGATCGAGTAGTAAGCCCCTTAATAAGAGGCGTTTAAGGCATTAAAAAGAGCCTTTTAGGAGGCCCTAATCCCAAAGCATTTTGACCCCGCGAAGAGGTTACGTATAGAGACCGATATATCTAATTTTGCTATCGCCGGAATCCTCTCCTAACTCTTCGACGCTAATTAGTACCCTATTACCTTTTAGTCGAGGAAAATGCTTCCCGTAGAGATAAATTACGAGACTTATAATAAGGAGTTGCTCGTAGTCGTTATAGCGTTTAGATAGTAGCGTCTATATTTGGACGGTACTATATATACGGTTAACGTAATCGTAGATTATAACAACCTTAAGAGCTTTATAACTATAAAGTAATTAAACGGTCGGTAGGCGCGTTAGACCGTAGAGCTCGCGCCTTATAACTTTATAATTACACATCGCGCCGAGAAACTTAACCTAGCCGATACGCCCTTACGCCGAAGCGATTACGAACTAACTACGAAAGAGATAATAGATTATTTGAATATACTGTTGCCGAGTCTCTAGAACAAGCTACGAGCTTAGTTAGAGGGCATAGCAACGCTTACCTAGGCTAATAGCCTATCGATTAGAAGGATTAATACGACCTTCGATTTAATCGAGTCTAAAAGAACCGTATCTATAACGCCGACGGCGCCGTTAGACGGATCGTATGCCGTATCCTTACCTCGGAGTGTTATACGTACTATCGTTAAAGACGACGGTCTATATATATACATTCCTAGCCTACTCTACGACTACGTAAGATCTATTACGAAGCTCGACCGAGAGGCTTATAAACTACTTACGAAAGTAGAGGCATATAGCTCTACGTATCGATCCGAGTGGGGATACGAGTATATAAGTAGAGATAGGATATTGTACTATAGCGACGCTATATATATCCCTAAGGATTGCATATTAAGAGCGTAGATTATACGTATATATTACGATAATCCCTTAGCTAGTTATTTCGGTAAGGATAAGACTATCGAACTAATAAAACGTAAGTACTTCTAGCTACGTCTTCTAATAGACGTCGCTAAATATATTACTAGATGTAATAAATGTCTTATAAACAAAGCGCGATACTATCGGCCTTACGGCGTATTAGCTCCGCTTACGTTTCTACGAAGAGCATAGTAAGACATTTCTATGGATTTTATTACCGATCTACCTCCGAGTAAGCTAAACGGTTCCGTGTTTACTACTATACTTATAATTGTTTGCCGATATACTAAAATAGTAAGATTCGTGCCCATAACTAAGTAGTGCACGAGTACTAATCTTATAGGTATTCTTAAGCGAGAAGTAATTCGCTTCTTCGGCGTGCCGAGAAGCATTATAAGTAATAGAGGTTCTGTCTTTACGAGCTAGTATTAGTCTAACTTCTACTTTAAGGCAAAGATTAAAAGGAAGCTATTAATAGCGTTCTACCCTCAGATAGATAGTTAGACTAAGAAGGCAAATTAGACCCTCGAGTAGTACCTTCGTATCTATATCGGCGAGGATTAAACTAAGTAGGCGAAGGTGTTATACTAGGCTAAGTTTGCCTATAACAATAGTCTATAAGGGACTCTAAAACAGAGCCTATTCTATATACTATATAGTTGGAATCCTAACCTTATTACGTTATTATCGTCTCGGGACGAGACTCTTAAGGGAAGGGCGCCGGTAGCTATAGATGTAGCGAAGCGGTTACGAGAGCAATACAAACGGTTAACGGAGCGTTAGGAGTATGCTATAGTAATATAAAAGAAGTATTATAATAAGGGACGTAAAGCGAGAAGCTATGTCGTCGGTAACCTTATACTCCTCTCTACTAAGAACTTAAAGATAGACCTTCCGAAGAAGAAGATAGGACTAAAGTTAATTAGACCGTTCCGCGTAATCGACATTATCGGTACGCAATTATATTGTCTAGCGTTACTAAACACGATACGAATACACAACGTATTCTATGTCTCCCTTCTAGAGCCGTAGACTGGGCGCGAGAACCCTAAAGAGGTTGCGATAATACTAGTCGCGGAAAAAGTAGGAGAGTGGGAAGTTAAAGAGATCCTATAGGCTAAGAAGGTCAAAGGATAGATAATATATCTCGTTAAGTGGAAGGGCTAGCTAGAGGAGTATGCTACATTCGAGCCCTATAACAATATTAAGAACTACGAAGCTTTAGACGTATTTAAGGTAAAGCCTAAGCGTAGTAGGCGCGAATAGTAGCCGAAGACATTACCTAAGAATAAAAAGTAATCGTGCTTAAATAGTTGTTAACCTATATACACGTCGTAACTATAGAGACTTTAAAGGCGCCGCTCTATTACGAGTGCTTACCCTCTTCGAGGAAAACAAAGTCTATCCTATACCTTATAAATCCTTATTATCCTTAGGAGTAGGCGCTGCAACGGGTATAGATGCCTCTACCCCTACATTATTAAACGTACTAATCTTATTATTACGGTCGCTAGCTACGAACCGGCTCTTCTAATCGTATAGCTTACGGTTACTAGCGAGTGCCGCGAGGATACCTTCGAAGTCGTAATGTCCCGCGGGAATTATCGGAACGACCTAAAATAATAGTTAGTATATAGTATACTAAGGGGATACGAAAGACTTACGAGAACGGCCAACTCCGCTAGGACACGTAGAGAATCTACAATGTCGGAGACCTTCTATAAGCCTTCGCTAATAAGTAGGATAGGCTAAGGAGTAGGATTAGTCTTCGTCTATTTTAACTTAAAATGCTAAGCGCTAGAGAGAAACTAATAGAAGACTACGATCTTTTCTATAGCGTCCTCGCGAGTAGTATCGACGTTCTCGATAGTAGCTTTATCGTCCAAGTTACGAAGATTTAATAGCGCTATCTCCGTAGCGTCCTAAGCGATATAGCATCCGAGTAGGAGCTCCTTATAGTCCTATTTAGTACCCCTACGGATAGTTAGCGAATATAAGCCGAAGGGATAGCGAAGTACTTACTTACACCCTTCGTAGCGGATCTTTACTAAGGTATACGAGCAATTATAGTCGACCGCGTAAGAATAGTTGCCGTAGTTACCTTTGCTAATATAGCTAGTATAGCGCTAGTAGGGACGAGGAGGACGAACGCTATATAGTACCTTCGGATAAGTAGGCGGCGGAGGACCTTTATATGCCTTACTTAGAGACGTCGTAGCCGGAGGCTCGATAGTCTTACTATCCTTAGGAGAAACTTCCGTAGTCTAAGCCTTCGTAGCTCTCTTTCTCGAGCGTAGAGTTTTCGGAGTCTAAGGAGTATTAGCTCCCTTAGTAATAGTAGCTTTCGTCTATAGGCGAGACGAAGTACGAGGCTTCTTAGATAAAGACGTAATAGCTTCGTTACCGTCTTTAAAGTTAGCTATAGCGCGGCCGCGCTTTAGATCGGCTTTCTTAATGCCGGAAGATTTCTAAGGAGTTAGAATATTTACCGACGAACGCTTACTAAAGGACGTATACGTACGCGGCGTGTCCTTATTAGATTCTATTAGAGTAATTAGTACATCTTATAGAAGCTATCTTAAAGGCTCTTACGCTTAGGCCGTATAGGTCGCTATCTCTTTCGAGGCTCCGACGGCTATACCGACTTATTAGGTAGGACCGAACCTAAGCTACGCTCGCGCGACTCCCTTAGCTTAGGTTCGCGGGTTACGCTAAATCGGTATACTATAATCTGATTAACATAGGCTAGAGATAATTATAGCTATACTTACCTATCGAGTCGTCCGTTAGAGTGTCTATAATACGTAGGCTAGGCTACTTAGAAGGCTTCTACGACTAGGGCGAGTAATCTAGAGGGTTATTATACTACTTAGCTATCGGTATAGTAGTCTTACTACTTTAACGGCTAGATTAAGCGAGATGTTTCTTAGCTAGAGGAACGGAAACTACGCGAAACTGTTATAGGCGCGGTATAGTTTTATCGAGCTCTAATAAGAGCTAACGTTCGGCCGAGGAAGGATTAGATATACTTATAATACACCGCGTACGATATACGAAGTCCAAGCGAGAGTAATGCGAAGGTAGTAGTATCTAAGAAAGTTAGCTCCGAGAAATAGAGGGTAAATAAGTATAGAAACTTACCGTCGCCTAGATACCCTCGATCTACTATGTTTGTTAATATTATTATTAATAAGTTATAAATGCATTAAACGAAGGTAGATGTTATAGAAACAATGTTTATAGCAGTCGGCATGGATATATATACGCTACCGCCGGGTTAACTAATAAGTTACTAGATACGTATATACGAGCTTATACTATATAATATACGAAGTAATTATAAAGTAATTACGAAGTAAGCCTACTAAATCCCCTATAAGCGCGCCGAGGACGACGCTTATAAGGAGAGGAGGCAATTATAATAGCACCGCTAAGAACTACTATAAGGATTACTACTAAAGGTAGTAATCTAGGTCGAGTAAAGTTATCCTTCGGTTATATAACTAGGGAGGTAACGAATACTTGGCGTATGCCTACTATATATAAGGTAAAGGGCTTACGCTCGTATATTAAATTCTATAAGAATTAGTCTTACCTTTTATCTAGTGGATATTAGGCGTTCCTTACATTACTATAGACCCTATTACCTTTATAACTATCTTATCGAGGTAGCCGTCCGGCTAGTCTAAGACGTATTATAAGAGCTCGAGCTCCTTAGCCGTAGTAAGGGTTATTAGCCGTCCTCGACGTATAAGAGATAGTAGATATACGATACTAAATAACTTAAAGGATAACCGGATTCGTATAACTCGTATATAATCGAGATAATAACGCGAAGCGATATATCGTAAGCTCTATAGCGTGTTAATAAAGGCCTTATAGAGCTAATTCTATACGTATAGCGGTAGTCTTATACTACGTCCCTATAATAGTTAGTAATTAATTATAAACAACACCTTTAGACGACTAGATATAACGATACGAACTATAATTAAGGGTAATAGGTAAGGCAATAGGTAAGATTAGAGGATATGGGAAATAAGGAGAGTACGCGTACTAAGCCCTAGTACGCGCGTTCTCCGGAAGTCGCTACTGCCGAGTGGTGCAACTATTAATTCTAGCGTTCTATATGTATTAGGCCGACCAGCGATAAACATGCTCTAATGTAGATACCTGTCGGAAAGGGCATCGATTGGGTTTTTGATAGTAAACGCTATTCCTGTACGCAGGATGTGGTCTGTACGAAGTACATCGGAGGTTATGGGTCACTCGATCCCCACTTGTAAAAGTGCCTATCGACGGAGCTACACGACTCAGTCTTCGCCGATTGCAGGCAGTTGTCGGCAGCAACGGCATCATGACAAGCACCCAGGAGATCGTCTCGACGATTTGCCCGCTGCCGCTTCAATCACATTTTGTTGGGGACTGCCGTGCATAGAGGACGTTCAAGCTGGCGCGGGCATGAGCGAGGGATTAGAGTCCGAATCACAAATTGATATGATAGCGGAACAGAAGATGTCAATTGTTTCCCAAGTATCAACTCCACATATCGCCGCATCGGGTCTGCACTTTAAGCTACACGTCCATGCACATGCTAGCCGCGAAATCGCGCGTTACTCCGGCTCAGCTTATCCAAACACACCATCATTGGCGGGCTCGAACACGACGTGAGGCTTATGCTTGGCATATTCAGTCACGGAGTGCCTGACGGAATGCTCAAAACCTTCGAGCATGGGCGCAGCCATGCCAAGCTGTGAGCCATGTTAGTCTGTGATCACCAACAGATCGGGAGCGAAGCATGCTTGAGAAGACGTACCGCGAAGTATCGCAATTTGACAGCGTGGAACATGGTAGCGCCCGTCAAGGTGACCTTCCAGCGGATGGCCAACCAACCGAGAGGAGGCAGGTCGTGCACAACGGCCAGGGAGGGGTCCCGGACGTTGAGGTCGGCATGATGTTCCAACGCATCCTGAATGGACTCCCATTCGAACTTCTCGAAAGCCCTCGATCCAAGGTGGAACGTTGGATTGCCGTGTTTGTAGAGTGGGATCGTCTCGTTGAGAGTGTTCTGCACAATCAAGTCCACCACGGTACCGATTGGAAGACCCGCCTGGACAGGCTTGGCCAAGCTCGCCGCATCTTTGGTGAAGTATATGGGCTCCATGGCCGCACGGAAGAGTTGCCATGGCTTCTCGTTGATGAAGTACTCGGTGACATTTTCTTCGTACTTGGACGGCTGACTTCCTGCGTTCCAGAGCAAGGTCATGTCGCTTGCCTTGTCCGGCAGCTGAGCTGGGAACGGGTGGGCGGAGTGCTCGTCGAACTCGTCGCACCCGTAGGGAACTGAACTGTCCGGATTGAGACAGATTCGAGAGTGCTGGTCCGTCGACGGAAGGTCCATGGGCTGGCCGTAGATGGGGTAACGTTTGGCCTTGAGATTTCAGTATCAGCGACGGACGGCTCGTGCATGGTATGAGGAAAATACCGGGTAGCGTAACAGAGCATAGCCCTCAAGGTTTTGCAGCTTGCTTGTGGATGCAAGGCGAATGGTGTAATCGGCTGGATCTTGGTCCAGTTTGACCAAGACTGTCACACGAGCGCCGTTGGTGATGTAAACAGTCTATGGTCTTGTCAATTTATTTGCCACCGCCCATGTTCGATTCGTTACTGACATCGACGAGGTGCGGCTCGATGAAGCCAGCGTCATTTGCAACAACCCAGACTCGATGGTTGTCAATGCTCCACTTCAATGCGTGTTCGAAGCCAACGTTGATCAAGTTGAGCATGATGTACTCCTTGCCATGTGTCTCGACAACCTATGTTGCGGGTCAGCCCACTCTGAATGAGATGTATATGTAGCCGAACGCCTACCGTGAAATCAGCCGTCGATGGTTTACAAGAATCGGGCTCAATGCCAGGCGGCACAACGCATCCAGCTTCGTCGAGCTCGGCTCCATCGATGGTACTGTAGTTGGTGTTCTTGCAGAACACACGACCCTTGCCTGAACACTCAATCAGCAAAGACCCCGACGGGGTGGGATTGGAATTTTTACCAACCATTTACCAGAATCGACTTGTAACATGACAGTCCCGTCCCCTTGGCCTTCATTTTCTGTACTTTCCAGTCCACCGTGCGGAAGTCAGAGTTCCACAAGGTCAAGTGTTGAATCTCATCTTCCGCTTCTTGAATCAACCGAAGACCCGCGGGTGAATCCGTGATCAAAGAGTACGGTCGTGGCCGGGACGGTGATGGTGCGGTCCATATAGTTCCGTAGACACCCTGTGAGATGTCAGATGAGGACTCACTGGCGGCGAATGGACAACGTTGTACTCACATCGGCCACTCCGGCACCAGTATGATCCGCGTACCAGTTGAGGCCCCAATGACCGGTTGTATCGAAACGTGACGTCCAATTGCTACGGGGGAGCATTGCCCACTGATTGAGACCGCCAGTGCCATCGTTTTCGAACCTGGAAAGGAGGAATGGTCAGTGCATCACGTTGGCAAGTTGCCTAGGCAGGGTTTCATACCCAAACCTCTGATGTGTCATGCCAGACCTGCTCATGGTGTCAGTCACGAAGCTGCGATCGTTTTGGGGCGCTCGTACCAGTGAATCGATAGCTGTGCGGCTAGGTCATTCGTAGTGTGGAGTTCAATGAGATCACCCTCCTTCGCATTGAGTGTCGGACACGGCGACACGCCGTTGCATACAAATCCCGGGCGCCAACGGCCTCCGTCTGCAGAAGCATCAGCAATGCCAAGGTGGGTAATTCGTCGCTTTCGTCACCCACCGAGATTCTGCCACTTCGTCCCGACAGTTATGTTGTACTTTCGCAGAATCTGTGCCTCTGGACTGGTGGCTTGTTCCACCGCAAGCTGTGTGCAGCTGCCGGTGACGAGGCCAATCCGTGGGACAAGTCCTCGGAAACGCCAAAGGAGAATTGTCGTGGCGGCGACGACGGCGAGGCCGATGCCCCAAATCGACGAAGAAACTCTCCTTCTGGTCTTTGCAGCGGGGCGAGCCACCGGGTCGACGATACACTCGTATTTGTGGTCCATGTCGGGAAGAGTAGCTGCCAGTTCAGCTCTGCTCGACAAACGTTTACGGGTCGGAGAGGAATGGCGATGTGGAATGTGATGGGGCTCTACAATCGACCATGTAGCCACGCCAGAGACGCATATGGGCCAAGGGCAGTTGGCACATCATCTGAGCTCTGAAACGGCAGCGGTATTGACTCGTCATGATCAGCGAGGGGGGAATCCCCTGATTCATGCTTGGAGAAGTTCATGCGGATGCACTTGCACAGCCGTCGCCGCAACGATTCCATCGATCGAACACTCCGTGAAAAGTAGAACTAGGTGGCGTGGTCTGAGATCGAGGCAACTGACTCACTGTCGGGGTAGAACTGCGTCGGAGCAGTTCGCCACGCATGCGCGACACTATAAGAGCTACACGGGTCTCCTTGTTTGATCGAGTTGCAGCATACAGCGGTGTGGAAGCTCATCCCAGTCGTATGGGTTGCTGTCCATTGATGGCGAGTCATTGCCCGGCCCAAAAGGGTAATTTTACCAGCAGCGAACGGTAGATCTACAAGTGGCGGCCCACGTACGGGTACGAAGCTCGCACCGGATCATGGCATGATGCAGATCAAACACAAGTTAATGGAGCCGCAGTGGAGGAAAGCGATACGCAGATGAAACCGTGCTCGGCCATGGAATCGACTTCCGTCCTTGCGTACCTTTCTCAGACTTTCCGAACTAACTTTCCGCTGATGTGGGTGTGATGCTGTGGTCATGTCTACTTAGCAACCCGCCGCAAGGACCTCTTACGACGAACAGTCCCATCGACGTCGAGCTCGAGCTCTCGCACACTTGCTCCAGGCTACCTGACCACACCTCCACTGCACCATGCAGACACTCGGAATTCTGGTGGGCCTTCTGTGGGCTACCAGCACCTCCGCCAAACATGTCTGGCGATACAACATGACCGTCACGTCAGCGTGGGGCGAAAAAGGTGAGTCTCGGCGAAAACAATCTCACCGCTAGCCACGTCTCCCAGCTCTAACATTGCGTTGCGTGCAGACGGACACGGCCGTCCAAAGTACTACATCAACGGACAGAGCCCGGGACCGCTCATCACAGTCCGCGAGGGCGACGAAATGGAAGTATTCGTCGAGAACCTGCTTGCCATTGAGACTACGATGCATTGGCATGGAGTCTATCAGGTCGACCACCCGTGGAACGACGGTGTCCCAGGAGTGACGCAGGTCAGTCATCGCTCTCTTCCCCGTGCCAACGGAGAGCCGAGTATACAGAGCCAGTTCTGATCATACTCGTAACAGTTTTCCATTCAGCCACGAGACAACTACACGTATCGCTGGACCGCCCAGCAACAATACGGCTCATACTTCTATCACGGACATTTCGGTCCTGCGTTTGCGGATGTAAGTATTCGGTGTTGAAACATCGCGCATGAATATCCGCTGATCGTGGTCCGTTTGAATAGGGCATGCGCGGTCCAATCTGGATCATCCCGGCAGAGTCACGAGAGCGGCCCTACAAACTGATCTCCGAGTCCAAAGAAGACCTGGTGGCCATGAAGAAGGCGGAAGAGAATCCCTACCACATCGTCACAAGCGATTGGAACGCGGAGGGAATGGACATTCTCCTCATTCAATACCGCGATACTGGATTCGCTCCGTGGTGCTCGAACTCTTTGACCTTGAACGACGCCGGCCAGACATACTGTCATTCTGCCCGGGAGATTGAAGAAGCCTCCGATCCGGACCGTAATTCGCTGGGTTGCATATACAAAGTCCCCGGATACGAGTTCACCAATCCGCTTGAATGTGAGCCGACTAAAGCGCCGATGGAGGTCGTTCAGCAGCGGGAGGGCGAAGACTGGGTCTGGATCAACTTCATTCATTCAGGTATCTATTCCGTCCTTCCTGAGATGTGGACCGCAGCTCAGACATTGACGATATCACGCAGGCGCCCACCATGAGCTGTCTATCAGTATCGACGAGCATGAGTTCTATGTCGTCGCCGCGGATGGCGAGTTCGTGACTCCTCAAAAGGTCCACCAGATCAATGTAAATCTGGGAGAGCGAATCAGGTGAGGACGGCAAGCAGCTTTCGGATCGCTCAAAACTGACCATGAAACCAGTATATTGGTCAAGATGGACCAATCACCGAGAGACTACGCCATTCGCTTGAACTCGCTGAGTCCACAGCAAGTCATCGAGGGCATCGGCCTTCTCAGATACCACCGCGATAGTGTAAGTCAACCTTGAGCTTATCCGACTATGTTATCATCATCGCTAAGAACTTGCTACACTCCAGGGCCACGCCGATGCTACCAACACCACAGTACCATCGACGAAGCCATGGGTCCATCTCAATGGCACTCTGGTCTCCGAAAGCTCCAGGAAGATGAACGAGATGGCACTTGCTCCCTTCCCTGCTCGTCCGCCACCAACTCGTTCCGATACGACCTTGAAATTCGTCGTCAAGATGACCGGCCTATCGACCTGGGTGCTCCACTCTTCGCCACATCAGGGTTTTCGACAGTCTCTGCCTCCGCTCCTGTGGAACTCTGATTCTCGTGGCAACACCACATATGGCTCTTCGGGTACGATGCAAAACGGGTCCGTCGTGGATATCATTTTCGAAAATGATCAGCAGGTGACGGCCATGCACCCTTTCCACAAGCACAACACGAAAGCATTCATCATGGGTGAGTTACGCTAGTTGTGGAGCTGATTTGTCCCCAGCTAACCAGCGTCAGGAATGGGTGAGGGTGGCTTTCCATTCGATACCGTCGAGGAGGCACTGCAACACGAGGACTATCGGAAGAGCTTCAATCTTGACGACCCGCCGCTACGAGACGGATGTCGTCTGAACGAAGGAGCCGGAGCGTGGACGGTGATTCGCTACCAGATCACGTTTCCAGCGGCCAGCATGCTCCACTGTCATCGAATCCATCACTTTGGTTCGGGCCAGCAAGTTGTTCTGTTGGAAGGCGTGGAGTCTATGGCACCGGTACCGGATGAGGTCAAGAACATGGTGCATGCCGACTTCATCCCGCCAGTCAGATATGGACCTTTGGACTAGAGTTATGAGTATACGTCGAGTACATGGCTGTGTGGACACTGGCGACGACGCGTCTGGACCAGAATTGTAGCGTAGTCAAACGTCATTGGTGGTGTAACAGCATTGACGAAGGATGCATTCACCAAACACACTCTCCAAGACTTTCCATCCGAGTCAAGTTGTGATCTGAAAGCCAGTGAAGCATTGTAGTACAGTGGCGGTTTTCTCCGCCCCGAGCTCATCACGAGGAGGAGTCGTGTACGTTGTAATGCCGCGGGACAGTGGACTTTGCCCTCTTTGTTTCGTCCTATACCCCCATGTCTCCTCGTGTCTGTTGTACGTCAGTCGCCACATTCCAAGAGTTTTCGTCCAGTTCTCGCGCTACGGTAAACGAGGTATGCGGTAACCAAGGGACAGATCGATGATCCAAGGCGAAGTCAGGATCTGTAAATGATGCTTTCGACATATTGGCAGCTCTTGAAACAGACGCTACACGAGGCGGTTCCACCGAGTCGTGACAATGCGTGGACACGAATCGTAATCCCTACTGCTGACTCGAGCCACACAGCTCATGCAATCACTTGCGGACTGTTGGAACAGTGTCCTCTTCGATGTCCAGGTGGTGAAGCTCGTTCAGCCTCCCCGCGCAACACCACTCCACGCCATGGCCTTACACGAAGCCTTTTTTGAACGCTCGATTGGTTTTACCCATGTCCTTCTGACAATTGTGTTCCTGTACAGCGGTGTTCTCGTATATCGAGTATACTTCAGCCCGCTTTCCAAGTTTCCTGGTCCGAGACTCGCAGCTGCCAGCAGTTGGTATGAGTTCTATTACGAATTCGTCCACAAGGGTGGCTCGCAGTTTGCGTTCCACATCGACGAACTCCACCAAAAATACGGTATCGTGTTCCATTTCCCTTACCAGACTCGCCATCGGGAGCTGACTAATGCTCTGAAAAGGTCCCTTCGTGCGCATCACTCCATGGGAGGTGCACGTCAATGATTTCCGATACTACGACTCGATCTACTCATTCCAGCTCCACCACGACAAACCAGAGCACTTGAAATGGCGTGCTGGTCAGCCAAACTCCGTATTTGCGACGCCAGGCCATAATCTTCACCGCGGACGAAGAGCGGCCCTCAACCCATACTTTTCCAAGTCGCGCGTGGCCGCATTCGGTCCGTACATCCAAAAGCGTCTGGACAGCATGTGCCGGCGCGTGCAACGCGAGTACGCTGGGAAGGAGAAGGTTCTGAATATAGGCGACATGTGGGGATGGTAAGCCGTCGAGAGAGAGGGAAGGTCTTACAATGGTTCCAGGCTGACCACTTCACAGCCTCGTGGCCGATACGATAGCACACTACGCCTTTCACAGGGAGTACAACTGGATCGACACCGCCGCCGACTTCCAGTGCCCGCTATTGGAGCAGGTCGATGTCTTCGCAGACATCATGGACACGGTGCCCCATTTCCCAGTGATCGGCATGGTCCTCTATTACATGCCGACCTGGCTGATCAGGATCATGATCCCCGCTCTCAGTGGAGCGATGGACTTCCTCAACGTAGGCCACGCCCAAACCCTTGATCATGTTGCGAACACCAGTAACGTTGTCCTAGGAGATCGAGTCGAACGTTGATCGCATCAAGTCGCCCGACTTCAAACCGCTTCAGGGGGAACATCAAAACATCATGTATGAACTGTATCATTCGGATTTGCCAGACGTGGAGCGACGACAAGCCCGTCTTGTCAGCGAAGGGCTGGGTGTCGTATCCGCCGGGCTGGAGACGAGTAAAACGGCGCTGGAGAGAGCCACGTTCCGAATCCTGAATGATAAAGCTGTACACCAAAAGCTGAAAGACGAACTGGCGACCATCTGGACAAATCCCATGGATTCTGCACCGGAGCTCTCCAAGCTAGAGGCTTTGCCGTACCTTTCGGCTTGCGTGGAAGAAGGTATGTTGGCTTGATGCGAAGCAGAACCTGTTGTCGGCGGCTAACCTTGCATTCACAGCATTCCGCCTGGCCTATGGGACCCCGACCCGACTTCCCCGTGTACCTCGCGAGCCGCTTTCCCTTGGAGACCGGGTAATCCCCCCGGGATATATGGTCTCCACACAGGCGTTGACCGTGATGCACGACACCGACGTGTTCCCCAAACCATGGGAGTACGTTCCCGAACGCTGGATGGATCCGGCCACCCGCCCGAATCTCAAGAAACATTTGGTGACGTTTGGAAAGGGAACGCGGGTGTGTATAGGCCAGCAAATGGCGTACGCCATCATGACTCTCGGGATCGCCAATGTTGTCAGGCGTTTCGACCTGACCCTGTTCGAGACCGACCGGTCAGATGTGGATCTGGTCCGGGCAAGCTTCAAGCCACGACCGAAGAAGGGCAGCCTGGGGATTCGTGCCCTGGTGAAGAATGTCGTGGCATAAGGGAGGCTCCTTTCCAAACATAGCCATCGCGCCATAGCTATTGGCGTGCGGCATCAATGCTGGGAGTACAATTGTTCCCAAGTTTGCCGTCAATCATGGACACGTGCATTGCAGTAGTGTGTTGGCCTTTCAAAAGACGAGCCTTAGTCCTGCTACTCGTAATCGTTTCAGCCAAGCCGAAAGACTTGCAACGAGTCGTGGACATCCAGTGTGCATCTCCGGTTTTGTCTGGCGTTCGAACTAGGGACTCAAGTCCGTGCCATTCATGATTGACCTTGAGCAAGCAGCTTGCGCTCTACGACGGCATGAGGCACCGGCTGTAGTTCAGTTCAGACCACCAGTGTTGGAGATTGACAGTCTCCTTCGCATAACGCCTGCTATATCGCATCAATTTGTAATCAAATGTTCGACCAACGCACAACCTTCCATTTCCGTTTGGTTAACAATTTGGGGCTCTCTACTGCAGCTACTCAATAGTGGAAGGTGTCCTTGCTACACATGAACGCCCTGGAAACGCGCCACGGGCTTCGAATCTTGACCATGGCCAGTACTGACCTTGATGACATCTTCGGACGCCGCTGTGATCAAGAACTTGCCTCCAAGACTCGCTTGGTTCTCATAGATCGTCAAGCCGTCCAGGCTCAATGCGATCAGGTTGTCCCCATTCGGAAGACCCAGCTTGAACGCGTGTTGCGCAGCAGTCTCCAGCGCAGCAGAAACAAGACTAGGGTGAACATGATAAAGATCAGGACGCTTCTGGCCTTCGAGCTTGGAGTCCAGATCAAATGCGGCGGAAACCTGAACGCTATCGCCCTTTGTATCAGACTGGGTCATGCCCGTGTTGATGCGAATGGCAGCCGCTTGAGAGTCATCCAGAGGGGAGTCTCCTCTGTCGAGCGCATGTGGCAGGGATACCTGACAATGTTTGGTCCAAACTCCCTCCTTGACGGATTGGATCATGATCTGATAGCTTGCATTTGATGTCTCGGAGATGGTCGTGTGGACTTCGATCAGATTGACATCATCCTCGTACTTCAGCGGTTCAACAACGTTGAGGTTTCGGAGTTGCCATCCAGATCGTGGAGGATCTCCCAGGCCCTGATGCAGAGCCTCGACGATAATCGAGATGAATTCTGCTGTTCCCAGTGTTGTAGCAGGCTTCGCCTTCGGCATTGGAGGGAGACAGTCCGGCAGGTCTTGGAAAGAGAGCTTGTTCCTCCAGACCATAGTCGCCGGGGAGATGCCGTAGACTCTGCGACCGAGCAGTTCGTGGTAAGGCTTGCTGTTCTGGTTGAATTCGAGGTTGGCCTGTGTCTCGTCCGAGTAGGTTGTAGAATGGTCCCACACATAATGGGGTAAATCCACAGCGACGAGAGGCTTCCACGAGACAGTGCTGCTGGCATTGACTTTCTCCAGGTCGATGGGTAGGCCTGCGATGAACAAGTCTCCGACGAGTCCAAGTAGACCGGCCAAATCCTGGACTCTGCCCAGCTCAACGATCGCAGCAGCAGCCTTACCGTCTGGGGAATCAGTGGATACGTAGGGCACGCCCTTCAGCTTGGAGCTGGCAGCTTTGGCGGCAGCTGTATCGGCTTGAAGGAGCACGGAAGGGCGGATATTCCAGTCTACGAGCAGGTCAATCAATGCCATCTGTATAGCTGTGGTGGTATCAATGGAGATTCCGACGGCATCCATCGAGCTGGCAAACACCGTGAAGTGCTGCTTGAGTTCGTGAGCCAGTGGGAGAAGATCTCCAGAAGGCTCAGTGAAGGAGAACGCGATGTTCAAGTCGCCTCCTCCTTTGATCATCGAGCCTGATCGGAGAGAGTGCCCAATGTCGTCTCCGAGGGAGCCGTCTGTCCCCAAAAGAGCGGCAGCTCGGACATCGAACTTGGTACGTTTGACATTGAGCGTGTACGCCAGGTCGGCAGCATAGAAGTCGTCGGCAATCTGGGAGATTGCACCAATATAGGATGCTAATGAAGATTCTTTCACGGCCGAGAACGTCAAAAGTAAAGGACGGTTGACGGAATGGTCGTAATTGGCCGCCTTTCGTCTTTGGCCCAACTGGTACTCGGGATGCAACGTCTGGACGGCTTCGACGAGACTATGCGCGTTGGTGCCGGTCCATCCGTAGGAAGACAATCCCACACGACGGACCGAGTGTTGGGCTGGCCAACTGATGGTCTCTTCTTGTGGCTTGACGTTGAGCTCCGCAAGGTCAATGGCAGGGTGGGCGGACTTGAAGTTTACGTGGCCTGGTATGATGCCAACTTCTGTCATCATGGCAGCCTTCATGAGAACGAAGATGCCGCTGGCGCCCTCCTGGTGGCCGAAGTTCGGCTTGAGAGCGCCAACAGGAAGGGCTGTCGACCGTCGTTTGCGACTGTTCATGAACTTTCCGACAGAATGTGCTTCGGCTATCTCTCCAGGAATCATTCCAACGCCGTGTGTCTCGACATAGGCTGTCTCTGCAGGATCCAGACCTGCCTGCGAGTAGGCCAGATCCAGGCATTTCATCATCCCAGCTTCGTTTGGGATGAAAAGGGGCGTGTTTGGAATCATTCCATTCGCCGTGACGGCAACGGACCGGACTACGCCGCGGATGGGGTCATTGTCCCGAATCGCGTCTGATAGGAGCTTCACGTACAACGCCCCGGAGCCTTCGGCGCGGGCGTACCCATTGCACCGGGCATCGAAAGTGTGACACATGGAGTCTGGAGACATGATGTTGAACTTGGAGTAGCTGGAATACGCCTCGGGTCCCAGTAAAAGATTGACACCCGCAACAATGGCGGCTCGTGAGTCCCCTCCGCGAAGAGCCATGGCTGCTGTGTGAAGTGCGAACAGACTGCTTGTGCAGCCTCCGTTGACAGTGTAGACAGGGCCGTTCAGATCGAAGAAGTATGCCACTCGAGCGCTCAGCAAGCCAGGATCTACGCCGGCGACTTCGTGGAGGTGGCGATCGTCGTAGCCATGACGAACAGAAGAAATGACCTTGTCCAAGCCGAAAGCACCCAGATATACGGCCGTGTCGGTTCCTTTAATGTCCTGCATTGTCTTGCCCGCAGACTCGAGGCACTCGTACACAGACTCCAGGAGGCGGAACTGCTGGGGATCCATATGCTTTGCTTCATCGGCACTGATGCCGAAGAATTCGGCGTCAAAAGCGGTCGGCTCAGTCTCGAGGAAGAATCCGCCCTTGGAGGCGATGGCTCCCGGTCTGCCGAATGAGTCCTCGCGGAAGTAAGCGTCGATGTTGAAACGCGACTCGGGGACCTTTTCGGAGAGCTTGATCTCCCCATTGATCAAAGTGTCCCAAAACTTGCTGGGCGACTCGACTCCGCCGGGGAGGTTACAGGCTTCGACAGTCAGTCGATGCTCCCCAACAATGTTTGTGCATTTGCTGACTTACCCATACCGACAATAGCGATGGGCTCATTGCGGCGATCGATTGCACCAGATTCGTTCATGTTCGGGCTGCAGACTGGATGATTGTCCAGTAACAGTGGTAAAATTAACAAGAGATTGGCGTGGGAGGGCCAAGTCGATGTCCTGATGTCAACACTCTTGATATATCGACGATCTTTGGCGCCTGTCCGTGTTGCAACAGGGACCCGGATCGAAGTCGCTGATTCCCCGAATATGTTGAACCGCGTCAGCATTACCTACATGTTTCAAAACCTTTCCGATCGATGGCATGTCAACTCAATGGCCCTGACGGTTAGCCATGTAGATCACGATCTGCGTTCGAGGGCATGTGTTGTTCAATTTGACCACGACTCGAGGTCTCCAACCGCGTCCAGGTTTGCTGCAGCATGGGTTTGCCTACAGACCCTGCGTTCATAGAACCAACATTGCCCCGTTCACATTGTCGCAGATTAATGTCGCTCAGAATGCAGACTGCGCATGAGGCGTGTATCTGGACACAGCATCGTGGACGCATGTGTTCCGAAACCATCTGTCTGAAGCTGTGTAGATTAATGCTAGCCTTGCTTGTTTGCTTTTCTCGCCAGCTACAGCAATGACGGCGTGCCCCAATTTTCATGCATCAAAGATCCCTGCGATAGTGATTCTTGGATCTTGCAGATATATGCGGTGAACGAAAGGATAAAGCCGCACTAACTTCGACATGCCGTGCGATCGTCGCCCTCGGCCGCACGCGATTCAGGATCGGATGCGCATATCCGAACTCTGCACCGCACCCCCGGCCACCTTCAATGCCCTCCTCTTCACGACTCCTGCTCCATTGTGATGCTCCATTGTGATACAAATGCTAATTCGCGAAGAGCTCAGTCCGCCGTCTAGTCATGCTTCTTGGGCTCCCACGAATCAGATCGCAGTCGGTCTTCGATTGTATGGAGTATGCACCACCTGCAGTGCCCCGATCTTCACGAGGCATTGAAACCGAGCCCGCATCAGGTCCAGCTGTAGCCCACCATGTTGTCGTCAGCCTTCGCCTCTTCGCGATTCTCGTCGACCAAGCCAGGAATCTTGTGCAGCTCGAATTGAACAATGTCTCCTACCGAACGAGGGTCAGCCCAGGGCTCGGCTACTACACAAGGCGTAGGTCTTCGTGGTTCGCTCCATTGGACACGTAATACTGACTTGCTCGTTAGCCGCCTTATCTGCCGCCGACGGCGTTTCTCGGGGGCACGCCAACCATTGAGACCGACGTTCCCATCTGCGCACTACTTCTGGTCCTTTACGCAGGCGCTGCCGCAGGTCACAATGCCACCTTTCAAATCAACAAACGCAAAGGCCGCAAGTTTTACCCATCGATCGTACTGTTCGGCTTCTGCATGTCTCGAGTCATCACATGTGCGCTGAGGATGGCCTGGGCGACACATGGCGACAAGAACGTATCTCTTGTGATTACTGCCAATGCCTTTGTGCAGCTCGGCATATCGATCGTGTGGGTTGTCAACCTGATCTTCACGCAACGCATCATCCGAGCTGTGCAGCCAAAACTTGGATGGCATCCCGTCGCCAGCCTTGTGCCTAAAATCCTTTACGGCCTGGCGGGTGTCGCTCTCGCGTTGGTCATTGGCTTTACAGTCACCTCGTTCTACACGCTGGATCCATCTATCCAGACTATAGCAAAAGACACGCAGCATGCCGCTGTCACCTTTTTGCTGTTCTTCACACTGGTCCCGGTCATAGCACTGCCTCTTGCATTTTTCCAGGGCGAGGATGCACAAGACTTCGGTACCGGGGGTATGGGCGCCAAAATGGTGATCGTCTGGGTATCGGGCCACCTCTGTGTGCTCGAAATGGTGTTCCGGACCGCGACAAGCTGGGCCCCAGCCAGACCAGCGGACGACCCTGCCTGGTATCAATCAAAGGCATGGTTTTACATTTGTGACTTTGTGCTCGAGCTTCTGGTCATATACTGGCTGTTGGCGGCCAGGATCGACCAACGCTTCCATGTGCCAGACGGAAGCAGCAAGAGGAAGCATTACTACGGACCAGAAGAAGAATCGGACATGGAAGCAGTGAGCATGCGAGTCGAGACTCAAAGTCGGAAGTCGGGTTTGTCTGTTATGCATACGTTGCAGATTCCACGGGTGTCTCCCTTGAGCATGGGGTCTGGGGCCTTGACTGCTCTTCCTCGGCGTTCGCGAGCTGAAGATGCTCAGGGTGGTTAATGCGAGGTCTTACATGAGGTTCTCATGCCCGATTGACCAATATGAGAAGCCTCATTTACACGGCGAAGTAATGTGCTCAGATGTTACATGTAATTACCGCAAATCACCTCGCATTTCTCTCCGACGCAGCCGTTTCCAAGCTCTTCGGAATACTACCCTACTATCCGCGCTGTTTATGTCTACCTTACTATCCGCGCTGCCTATGTTTAAGGTAGTTTCCGGGAGTATATAACTACCTAATAGCGCTGGACGCGATAGTAAAACGATAGGTAATATATTCTATATTTTTGGACAATTCTATACTTTATGTCGTTTAGGTTATTTCTTTAGGTTAATCCTAAAAATCTATGCGGTTAACCTAATAAAAATCTTGGTTAACCGTTTTTCTTTAGTTATCCTAAAATTTACGGTGAACCTAGTAAAGCTGTACCTAAATTCCAACTGAGGTTTCTAAAATTTAACCTAGCCTAACCGTACCGTTATAAGGTCTAGTCTCGATAGTATAGGCTTGTTTAACGAGCTACTAGCTTACGAAAGCCTGGCTTTAGGTATATTAATCCGCTTTACTAGGCTAGTCGCCCGCGAAAGCCCTAGTCTTAACCAGATAGGCTTATTTAACGAGCTACTAGCTTACGAAAACCTAGCTTTAGGTACGTTAATCCGCTTTACTAGGCTAGTAGCCCGCGAAAGCCCTAGTCTCGATAGGATAGGCTTATTTAACGAGCTACTAGCTTACGAAAGCCCGGCTTCGGGTATATTAATCCGCTTTACTAGGCTAGTAGCCTACGAAAGCCCTAGTCTCGATAGGATAGGCTTATTTAACGAGCGACTAGCTTACGAAAGCCGCGTTATAAAAAGCTTTATTAGCGTTATAAAAAGCTTAGTTAGCGTTATGAAATGCTTTATTAGCGTTATGAAATGCTTTATTAGCGTTATAAAAAGCTAAGCTTTCTACGAATTTACTATATCTTAGTAAAACACCTCGATTTCTAAGACTTTAATAATATATTTAAATATATTCCCAACGTCTAAGAAAGAATCGTAATAGTACGTTCGATAGAGTATGTCCTTAAGTAGCGGAAAAAAAATGTTCTAGAAAAAAAAAGCACTTTTAACCCTAACCTAAACCGAAGAATATGTCCTAGAGTTATATAACTATAAAGGTAATGTCCGCGCGCGTCTAAATCGATAGCTATATAAGGCGACTAATAAGTAATTAGTATTCGTTAAGGAGGTTATCGCTCGGTTCGTAGTCGTCTTTAGCCTTAATAAGCTAAGTTCCTAGTAGAAGTAGTATATCGAGCTCCTTAAGGCTATCTACGTTATAGCTATTAAGGAGTTAGTTAACGTATGCTTCTTAAGTAAGGTAGATAGCCTTTTTAGCGTAGTTACGTGTAATGTAATAGCTAAGATAAAATAATAGTTTACTAAGGCATTTTATCTTAAACTACGCGGTTAGCACCCCCTTAATTTCGATAATTATAGTAGTTATTAGTGTAGCTAAAATAAGGTCGTTAACGTAGACCGCTAGGATCGCCTTTATAATATAATGTTAGTAGATATATAGATCTAAGAGCAGCGGTTTAAAGCCCTTGTTATTAAGGAAGAGTATAAGCTGTTGTTACTATAGTATTAGTAACTGCTTAAGGCCGTAGAGTAACTTTAGTAGAAGGCATACGAGCGGTTATCCGTCCGTATTAAACTAAGTGAAGCTATAAGGCTACTCCACGAAGATTGCGAACTCCTTTATTAGCGTGTTAAGGAACGTAGTAATAATGCCGTATTGCCGCGCTTCGAGGTTGTAGTAAGCAATAATAGTTATTAGCACCTTAATTAATGCCGCCTTAGTAGTCGCTATATAGGTTTCCTTATAGTTAATGCCTTGTCGTTAACTAAATCCTTTAACTACCTATCGGCTCTTATAGATAAGTTTCTTAAGGGTTATAGCCTTCTTAACCTTCTTAACCCATCGTCCTTTAAGGACCTTCGTATTGTTGTTTACCTTAAAACTACTATATTTAAGTGCGGTAATTGTATCCTTCTATAGTAGCTACCTTACTAGTTGCTACGTGCTATTCTTATAAAGGCTATCTATCTCTTTCTACCTTACCGCTTGCTATAAGGGTGCTTCTTTAGGCGTATAAGTTACTAGGGTTTTAGCGGTATTAAGTAATTCGATAAGGTAGGTAAGTGCTCGATACGGCTAGATAGAAGGTTCCGTATTAGCTAGTTAGCTCTTTTAATTGTCGAGAGCCTTCTAAGAGGGTTGTTTAGTGCGCGTGCTTTTACGCGGTAGTAGTATATTTAGAGTAGTAGTCGCTAGCGGAGTAGCAATCGTTAGCGGAGTAGTAATTGTTAGTAGTACTAGAGGTGTTAGTTCTATTATAGTTCCACCCCCTAAAGTAATGCCTTTATTATTACTATTATCGCTAGTAACTTTGATTAGTATATAGTCCTTATTAGCTACGCCGAAGTACACTTCGTCGAATATAACGTTTACTAATTGCACTACCTTATGTTCTAAGGGTAGGTAGACCTTATAGATATTGTCTCCTTCGAAACTAACGAGCCTACTAGTAATTGCCCTGTCTTCGAACTTGTTACTACGTGTTACCTCTTAGTTTAGTATAAAAGCGGTGTAGCTAAAGATGCGGAGGTTGCTAATATATAGCTTAGTTCGTAGCGACTTAAAGTGTTTAGCTAACACTTAATATAGTAACTTCCTCTTTAACGCTAGTAATAGTGTCCTCTTAATAATGTAGACCGCTACTTTAACTGCTAATTGCTAGTGCGCCTTACCGAGTTTTCTACGGCTTAAGAGTTTTCGAGCTAATACGTATATAAGGTAGTTTAAGACCTCTATCCGTCTATTGCTCTCGGAGTTCTTTAGTATAGTAATAATTAGCTTAATGCTATTGTTAGTGCAGTAGTTAGTTAGCTTGTTTCTGCTAAACTCACGACCTCTATTAATGTAAAGAGTCTAGATATTTCTTCCTATACGGTTCTTTACCTATACGTTAAGGTCTTAAATAGACTTGAATGCGCTATCCTTTATAGGGTGGAAGGCTACTCGCGGTGCCTTTAATAAGGCGTATACTATGTTAGTAAAGTACTTCTTAGTTAGTCTAGTGTCGCTACTTATAGTAACGACGTCTACGTTCTAGTAAGTAAGTAGTAGTTTATTGCTACTATCGGATTAAACACGGCTCTTAATGCGTTTTACGTCTAATTTCTTATAGTCATAGCAGACGCTATTAAGTTCTTTCGGGCCCTTAATAATTATGCCTTTGGTGCCCTTCTTAATAAGGTCCACCTTCCCTTTAGGGAAGTAGCTAAAGCAGTTATGCTAAACCTATGCGCTCTCCTTCGATAGATAGAGGACATAAGAGCTAGCATTCGCTTGCTGTTGCTATAAGAGCACTAGCTAAGGGATACTAACCTTAGTAACTATATTAGCGACTACTATATCCTTAGTAAATAGTATATCGTTATCGTTACGATAGAAGAGGCCCTTCTTCTTAAGCTTCTCGGTTAATAGTAGATTAGCCCTTAAGCTATCTACGAACAGTACGTCGGTGAACTTAACTATATTTACACGACTATTGCCTTAGAGCTTTAGCTTAATAGAGCCTAGCGCGGTCGCCTTTAATACGCCCTTACCGAAGTTTACTATTATATCGACGGCTATAACGTCCGTTATACTATTATAGTCGTTCGTAAAGTGCGATAAGGAGCCGGAGTCAATATACTATATATTACTGTTCTCGGTTATATATAGGAGTTCGACTATCTACTTAGTAATATGCTTAGTAGCTAAGAACGAGAAGTCCTTGCTAGTTATAGTATAAGCGCTTAACTCCTTCTTTAATTTCTATAGTAGAAGTTTCGTCTTATGTTCCTTTAGCTTATAGCCGCTCTTATTATAGCCAAACTTCGGTGTCTAATCCGCTAGTCGTTGTTTGGGGTAGAGATAGCGGCATTTGTCGGTATTGTACTAGGTAGAGCTATAGTAAGTGCACTTCTTACTAGAGTCCTTATTGTTGTTATTTAGCTTCGTTAATAGCCTATTACTATTGCCGTTGCCGTTTTGGCGACCCTTAGACCTAATGAAATTAGCTAAACCGATTAAGCTCTACGCTCGTTATTCGTTAAGGAGTCTAGCGATTACGTCGTCGAGCTTAGGGAGGTTTTCCTTATTAGTAGAAGTACGTATACGTTCGCGTAGGTTAGTAGTAAAGGCGTTATAGTAGGGTAAAACCAATATAATAAACTAGTATAGCTAAATAGCTTTATCGACTTCTAGCTTTACTTCCTTTATATTAGTATATACGCTCTTATATACGCCTACGAAGTAATTAATGTTCTTTCCATCGAATAATAGCTACTACTACTCTTAGTATTTACTAAACTAGTAGGCTATGCTAGAGGGCTTGTATTTAGCCTTAAGATAGTCCTATGCTTCCTTTGCTAAAGCGAAATGCTCGAGGTCTAGTACGATATCCTTTAAGACGCTTTAAATAAGGACACCTCGCGCCTTCTAATAGTTTATGTTATATTTGTTAGTGCGATCGAGGAAGTCCTTATTATCCTCGTCCTTCTTTTTAATCGGAGCTTTACGCTCGCTAGTAAGGTAGGTCTATAGACCCTTACCTTAAAGGAGAGCCTTAATTTTAATAGACTAGACCTTATAATTCTCTTAACCTTTTAGCTACTCCACCTTCTTGTTAGTTATCTTTAGTAACGTCTTAGTGTAAGGGGTTTTAATAAAGGAAAAGAGATAATAAGATAAGAGCGATACGCAACTTCGTACGCTACTCGATACTTATCTCGGACACCTTAGTATTAGTTATTATGTTGGATGCGTCTTAGATACGCGTCCGGGCTTATAACTAGTTAATTCTAAGGAACGTTGTTAATTGTTTATATATTGTTCGTTAGCTAAAAGGAAGCCGAAAAGAAGAAAAGAAGGATCTATATATAGGTGTAGATAAACGTTTACCTAAGGTACAAACATTCGGCTATATTCTAAATAAAAGGCTCTATTATTTATAGACGGAAAAGATAGTAAGAACCTATCGAAAAAGGAGAATTATCCCTTAAGGATAAATTAGGCGTTTACTCTATTAAAAAGAAGTCTCTTCCCTTAAGAAAAAAGTAGGCGTCCGATTAGTAGGATAATAAAAGGCTATACTATAATATAGAAGACGTAGGTATCTAGTATAGCCTAGACTAGCTCTATACTAGACGATTAACTCTATCTAGATAGCTCCGTAGTAGAGAAGGGCGTATATCCTAGCCCTATAGTAGCTTTCTTTTAAAGCTAGGAGTAGGAGGAAGGAAACTAGTACCTCTATAGAGTAGTGGAAGGTAGGGAGGAAAGTAAAGGTAATAGCGTTATAGAAGGAAGGAGCGGGTAATATAGAAACTAGAGAAGGAATCCTAGTTAAAGGGAGAGTAGCTCTTCCGACCGATTAGGTAGTAATATACGTTCTAGGTAAAACTATAAGGAGAATAGCTTATAGGATTAAGCCTAGAAGTAGCCTTAGAGATAATAGATCTTTAATCGAAATCGAATATCTTTAAAAGTAGTTATACTATTCGGTAGTAGATAGAGTATAGTTAGATAGTAACAAAATATAATATTCCCTCTTAATAATATAGAGTAAAAGTATCTAGCGGATAAGAAGACATATACCTTATCCGTTACCTAGGCGGCCTTAAGGTAGACGGTATATAATAGATAGTAAGCGATTACTAGAGCGTTATTATTAGTCGGTATACTAGGCTATTCTATTAGTAGGCTCTCTAGCCCTTAGGTAACGAGGGTTAATAAAGAATACTAGAAAATCGTAGTCAGGCTAGGAGTAGTTATAGTACTATTATACTAAGAGGCGCTTTACGTAAGAGCATAGGTCTATATCCTCCCCTCTAAAGACGGATAAAAGAGCCGGAGTAAGGGCTTAGAAGGGGCTTTAGACTTAGATTAGATATAAAGGTAGACTAGCCTATATAATAAGTCTAATAAACCTCTAACCCTAACCCTTAAATTTAATAACTTCTATTACTAGCTTTAGTATTACTTTACTATACTAGTATAACGATTCGATACTATATTACTCTATCTACTTTACTACTCTACTACTATAATAAGTAATATATAATAGCTTAGCTAATCGAACACTAATAGAGGAGTTATTACTATAGATAGACGACTTTAATTAAAGAGAGAATAGAAAGGAACTAATCTATAGAGCTAGCCCTAAACGCTTAGTTATCTACTAAGTATATTATCTTATCTTTAAGTTCTTTATACCTATCTTAGATAACTACCTATATCTACTACCTCTTTATTACTTACTTATTTATATTTAGATTAGACTACTTTTAGAAGTATCTTATTCCTAATTCTATTCTAACTACTCTAATATTATTATTACTTCCTTTAATATACTTCTTACTTACTTTAATATTATTATTTAACTTACTTAGATAGTAATACTATATATCTTTTCTACTTTAGTAATAATATTATAATTAGAGTAAGTAGTAATTAACTAGTTCTCTAATAGAAAACTAATATTCTTAAATCTAAGAGAATACTTTATAACTACCTCTTAGTTAGAATACTACTCTTCTTAATTCTAAGTAAATAGAAGATAACTACTTCTTTTTAGAAAAAGTAGCTTTCAATAGTAGTCTTAAAATTACTATTAAAGCCTAATTTAGTATCTCTTTTTATACTAATCTAGGCTTATAACTATTATAAGGGCTAGCTTACTACCCTCTAAACTTCTTATTAAACTAATTGCTTTATTAATAATCTAGCTATATGTTTAATTAAAGAGTTTTAGGTATTAGATCACGCTATTGCTTCCCTATTTGAAGACCTAACTTTAGATTATATAATCCTAATGTTATATAACTACTTTTCTATAATACCTTCGCTCTCGAGTCGGCTCTATTAAACACACTCCGATCCCTACGACGCTTCCGCACTATTCCGAGATCGCCTACGAGTTGCAAGGACATCCCATCCTCGAAGTATTCATTATAGGGATGTCCGGACGATAAGCCTTACTACTCCGCCTCGATCTCCACATTGCCGATGGAATGCCGACAATCGATAGGTGGTTTGAAGTAAAAAATACCGCAGCGTATAATCTGCCTTCTATATCCTCTCCCACGAATCTTCTTTTCCTGCTCAACCTATACAAGACCAAACCTGACCGGAAGATCCAGTCAGGCAGCAAAGATCGCCGCGGACCATCCGAAGCCTACTAAGCGACAAAACAACGATAAACTTATTAGCCATGAAGTTCACCACCTTCATCACCGCCATCTTCATTGGCGTTATCGCACCCATGGTCGCCGTACGTCTTTCCCTCCCCTGCTTTTCCCTCCCTCCCAGCCTTTCTTTACCTGATCAGTTGTATCTTCTAACACGAACGTCTACAGGCCGACTGTCCAAATGACTGCATCGATGCATGCTTCGGGGGCTTCGGGAAAGGAGATTGGTAGGGTTTCCTCCTCCTTCCACTCCTGCACTTCCTGATTCTACTCCGGAGTCGGGAACTTTGGTCCGCATGAGAGCGTTACTGACATCGTGGACAGCGTCGATGCGGAGTGTCAATGCCCGTCATGAATAGCGGCACTTTCAGTCCGATGGTAGAGTTGGGCAAGCCGGACGACTTATGGTGGGAGGACGGTGTTGGGAAGTGAAACGAATTGGGGGACTGGGGTGGCATGGAGGCCATGTCGGTGCAGCTGCGATATAAAGACAATTCACTCCGCTTCCGTGGTGAAAGGTCAAAGGGCGACGCCGCCACTTGGCAGTACACTACTACCTTTGACAATGCTGGTCTCAATGACCGCCAAAGCTTTCTGACCCCATTATCATTCCATCACGTTCTTCGACGAGCTGTCCCATCAATCACCCCATTCCTCGCGCCCTCCTGTATCGATCTATATCGATCAGCTGGCCCTTCTCCGTGACATTTTTCCTCAATCAAAACATGAGCCCGTATGCCGGCAGATATTTGATCTCACCTTGCCTGGTACCTTCTCCTTCCAATCAGACCACACGTTCAAACTTCCAAAGATGAATTGGGAGAACTCGGGTATGGGATATCGAAACCTTGATGCGCGTGGCGTCTTTAGCGAGACCGAATGAGTTCTGTCCTACTGTCTTGCACTCGCGGGTAGCCACGTTGTCTTGCTAGTCGAGGCTGGTCATTATATCGTGTCAAGTTGACACTCTTAATAGATCTTGTTCTTCAGGCTTAGGTATTGCAACCGCTACCTTGATATCGTAGCCTTCCGACGCAAGTGGGAGAACCTTGCCAACTAGGGCCAACGGCTCGCATGTAGTGGATTGAATCGTCAGAGCAATGACGGTCTCTAGCAACGGAGCAATTATCTTTCCATCGATGATGGCGTCAGTGAGGAGTCGTATATCTGCGGTGCAGTCGAATTGTCCACGTAAATGCCCCGTATCCACGACCGATACGAGCGGTAGCCGTCGACCTTGGCAGCAGATCTTGTGCCGTAGCTACTCGATGATGCAGTCCCAAGTACGACATAAGACTTATTGGTCTAAACATTCAGACTGGCAGGTAGGTTTGTGTACTTGGCCGTGCTATATGTAGATTTCAATAGCACTTCGTGCGCAACAATCCGACCTCCTCAGATAGCTAAGGTATCTCTTGTTGCAGTAGCTTCTACAGCGGACAAGGAATCTGGCGTGCTCGTGAAGCCGGCTTGGCCAATTGAACATTCACCTGCACCGAAATTTGGACCGCCGCGAGGGTCCCTAGGGCAGCCGAAATGGCCCACCCCGCCACTTTTCAAGATTTCGGATTTTCAAAAATCTCTCCGGCTTTTATAGAAATCCGTGTTTTAGTAAGCGAATACACTAAGAACGTCGCGAACGTGAAATTGTTGGAGATCGTTAGAGAATATATATCCTAGACTAATAGTAATCGATTATATCGACGAAAACAATTACTAATTACGATATTACTATACAAATGCCTTACGAGTAGTTAATTCCTACTCGTTTAAGTGTGGATTTAATAAACAATTAACTACAACGTATAGATATATATAAAAGTCGCCGAATATACGCCTTAAAGCTACGAAAAGTATATAGTAATTAACGAGCACTACTATAAACCCTTTACGAGTGTTATATAACATAAATAGGACCTCGTTGTTACTATTGTCGTCGCTATTAAGGTAAAGGAACAACCTAAACCCTAACCCTACTACGATAAACAAACGATAACGTTTATAATAATAATATCCTTAGCTA
>JALRMM010000361.1:0-36034 GCA_026122155.1 Zymoseptoria crescenta
CCCCCCCCCCCCCCCCCCCCCCCCCCCCCCCCCCCCCCCCCCCCCCCCCCCCCCCCCCCCCCCCCCCCCCCCCCCCCCCCCCCCCCCCCCCCCCCCCCGAAGGGGGTTTTGTTGTTGTGCACGCTCCATCCAACTTCTCTCGGCCGTCTCGGAGTCTCAGTTACTTACGGTCCACCTCGCCCATGGACGGGATCGGATCCCGGCACCAGGCACTGCATTGGTTCCTCGAAGCGATCTCCCTCGTCATGTCTGGGCGTGTCTTGCAGAACTTGTCATCCCACTTCGAACAGCGCTGGCAGCAACGCCGCCCAAGTCAGCGCGCGATGAGCTGTCGGTACCGGCCAGCCTGCGACCCGACACCCCGCCTTGAGACGAGACTCCGACGTACTCGTAGTCAAGACGAATGGACACATTACAATGTGATCAACCCCCCTCGCCACGCTTGCTCTTGATCGTAAAGGAATGCATTGTCCTCGGGATTGCACGGATGCCGTACAGCGCGGGTTTCACTCCGGAAGAGGCTGTCGAAGCAATCGTTGTTGACGACACGGTTCCACGTTAGCTAAAAGCATCGGGGGCCGTGGGATATCTTGGAGGTGCGGGAGTGGTAATGGTTACTGGAATCAATCCGTGGCATGACAGACGGGCCTTTTTGGCGTGTCCTCCCCGACGAACGCATCCGAGGCACTTTGACGCGGCAGCAATTTTGCAGGATGCAGTGGTGCGGGTGGGAAAACATGTGATTCTGAGACGCACGTGGTGGTGGGAGGACGAATGGGCTCTTTTGTATCGTGAGCGAGCGGGCGGGCGAGCGAGCAGCGAAATCTGCTATGCGTTCAGGCTGGCCGGGTTCACTACCGCCCGCATCTAGTCGTCGATACCTTCCGTTTGGCACATGGTTGTCAACAGTCGCTTCATCCTCGTTTCTGTGTGTGAAAGACATGAGCGAACGATTGCTGCTCTTCCCACTCCTCGGTCGATCGCTGTGTACCTAGCGCCATTCTGACCACTACTTTGCTCGTCCCGGATCGCGAGACGACTGCCAGTTGATTCGCTCAGGGGAGCCGTGCGCGATTCCGTAAGGGCTTGGACTCGCCGCCTGCCTGCCATTGGTTCTTGGCGAAGAATTGGTGATGGAGCTGACCGTGATCGATGAAGAGGGGATGTTGCGATAGACAAAGATCTGGGTGGGTGGAATTTTGAACGATAAGGGGTTGGGGTGGTCGATGTCGGGATTTGTCTGTGTCATGTTTTGGGAACACCATTCGTGCTTCGAGTATGATCGCGGCGGAGATTCGCGAAGGCAGTCACCGAGTTCTACAGCACCACTGTGAGCTCGAGAGACGACTCGATTGGGATTGAATGCTTGATCCTGAGCCAAGGACTGGACGAAAGGGACTTCGGTCAGCGGTGGTATGAAGCCTACGACCGTCAGAGCCGACGGGGGAGGAACGGTCTGCCCAGTGTGAATGAGAGCCAGAACGGGCCACAAAGTAGAGAGGTGGTGTCTGATTGCCAGCAGGGCATCTGTATCGAGCGTGTTGAAATTATGGAAGGACGGCCTTGGCGAGTGTCTGAATGGGCTTTTCTCTTTGCTAACGGCCAACGTGTATCCTCACATTTGACCCTTCTTCTGCATTCTCCTCTTCTTCACCTCGAATCCCCCTCCAGCACCATCACCTCTAGGTCCATCTTCCGTTGCCCGTCTCTTCCGGCTCTTGTCCAGCTGACTATCCTTGCCCCTCCTCTTGGTCAAATCGCCAATACGGTCGAGGTTGACACCCAGACCACGCCACTCCTCTCCACCGAAGCCACCATGTGAAGGCTTCCCGAGCCCTTTTCTCGCTCGCTCTTTCTTCGACATTACAGGTAGACGGACAAGATTCGTCTCTTCATAGTCCCTTCTCTCTGCTTCTTCCCGCAGGTTTCGTGCAGACTTGGTCTGGCGTCCGCCCGAAGCCAGATTGCTGCCGATGCTGGGCTCGGCGAGGGGAGCAGTAGAGAGCTCAGTCGAGACGTATTCGTCAAGAGTGGCTGATCGGTGAGGTTTGCGTTCGGCTTTGGGTTCGCGACGCTCGGTGGTGGGCATGGAAGTTGCTGAGACGCGAGGAGGACGGTATACGCCGTCCGAAGATGTGGTCGATTTGTTTCCACGGGTCGTGTCGGCCTCGGCGGTTTGCGACTGGATTGTCTTGAGGTTGGGTCGGTAGGCGGTCATGTCGGCACCCAGTTCGGCGTCGCTGTCACTGTCGCTGTCTTCCTCGGAGTCGTCGTTCTTGGCGCTGGATTTCGTCTTTGCCAGAGCACCTTGCTTCGACTTGTGCCTTTCAGCTCGCTCTTGATCCTCCGCCGCCTTGACGACTCGGTCGACCTGGTACTTGAGCTTCGATTCCAAAGGCTTCACACCTCTTTCCAAGTAGACTCTGTGCTCGACCAGCCTCTTCGTGATCTCCTCGCTGAGCTTCTGCGTTTCCTCGGCCTTGTCGCCATTCTTAATGCTCCGGATGACGTTCAGATTGCGCAGCGCAAGAGCTTGAAGGTAGGCAAGGAAGATTTCATTCTTTGTGTCGAAGAGTGTGTTGCCATTCTCGGGCAGAAGCAATGCGTCCGAAGCTGGGAGACCTTGAATAGCAGATTCAGTGGCAGATGTAAAACTAGCCAGCAGTTCGGGGAGCGCTGTTGCGGTGGCCATGTTGGTTGATGTTGAATTGAAGATGGAATGGTCCCCGAAATTTCCAAAATCTACGGCTTCACTTGGACTTTTCTAGCCGAAGTATGTCCGATCTTACACGGAAAGTGGGACGTGAGTTCATCTCTTCCATGTCATCATAAGTCTCTACGACGTTGATTGATTAAACGAGTTTCGCGAGCAGGCGTATGGACAGTGCAGTGATGATCAATCTACTCGTACCAACATGCGATTCATTTGGTAGAGATCATGTTCGAATCTTGGTCTACATTTGTGTCTGCTACCTAGACGTAATGTCGTCCATCAATCCCCAATTCCAAATTTCGTTTCCCTTCACTGTAGCTCTAGATTGTCTCCTTTGGCGCCGCTCCGCAGTCGTGCTTCGCGTGAATGTTCTTCGCCCTCAAAGATCGAGCGTGAGGGTGGCTGTGCTGCGCGCTGCGAGCCTTGATCTCGTACTCACGGTCACGAGGTGGCAGAGTCTTGAAGCTCGTTGAGTAGTGGGCCACGGAGGCGGCGATGGCCTTGGAGTTGACGGTGAAAGCCTCGAAGTTGAGATTGTCGTAGTTGTCGCCGACCTGGTGGTAGTTGACATCATATGCCACACCAGCCTCGCCACCGAAGAGAGCAGCCTCCTCCTCCGTCTTGAGCTCTTCCGCGCCAGTGAAAATACCACCCGCAGGAATGCCAATATCCAAGAATGGACCGTAATCACTGCGGCCATCGAAGTCGGTCTCGGTGGTGGGGATGTTGAGGTCCGCAAAGTACGAGGCCAAGAACTGCTCGGCTTCGGCACTTCCAGGCGGACCTGTAAGGTTGAAGGCACTGCCATCGCCATCGTACAACGCGATAACGTAGTTTGGCGAGGCAATCATGTCGTAATTCAGATACAGCTTGATCTTTTCCGCTTCCTCGGCGCTCAATGTCTGAGTATAGTAGGTCGAACCCAACAGCCCAAACTCCTCTGCTGACCAGAAGCAGAAGCGGACGGCATTGTTGGTCTTGAACTTGGAGAGTTGGAGGGCCGTCTCGAGGATACCGATAGTTCCTGATCCATCGTCGTTGATGCCTGGGCCGGCGAAAACGGAGTCTGAGTGAGCACCAACGGCAAGGACGTTGTTCTGGTCACCACCAATGGTTTGTGCGATGACATTGTAGGTTGTACGGTTCTCGATGACAGAGTCCACTTGAAGTTCACCCACGGGTTCGCCAGCGCCCGCGAGTTCGACCAGGGCGAGACCTTCCTCTTGGGAAATGCCGACTGTCGGAACGTAGGGGCCATTCGCATTGGTCGGTCCAAGTGTTCCGCCCGAGACTGGTCCGGCAATGTTGTTGTAGATGATGGCCGCAGCGGCGCCAGCTTGATTAGCCAGAGCGGATTTGTCACCAAACGGGCAAGTTCCACGAGAGATCAAGGCAATGTTACCACTGACTTCGGCGGGGTAATCACTGGCCGCACAGCCCAAGTTGTCGACCACGACAATGGGAGCGGTAACATCTCCGGAGGTGGAGTATTGATAGATTGTGGGATCGTAGGCAGTTCCCTCCACGGTGAGATTGCCGCTGGCTTGCGAGTACAGAGCCTGGAATTCTTGCACCTCGTACGTGTAGTAGTCGGCGACGGTGTCGAGGTAGCCAGTGATCATGTCGATGGTGTTGGTGTGGCCTTCCGAGCTGAACACGCGGTTGCGTTGAGGGGTGCTATAGGCAGCCCGCTCCAACTCACGGGCTTTCTTCGCAAGTTCACTTTCGCGAATGGCTAGCTGAAGAGCTTTGGAGTTGACCGGGCGTTTCGGTGGTCCACCTGGAGGCCCTTTTGCTAGTTCAAGTATCAGTGTTTGATGTGGACCGAATGCTCGCCACGGTATTACTCACGGCCCTTTGGCTTGCCCTTGCCTGGACCTTTACCCTTTGGTGGGCCAGCTGGTGGAGTTGCAATGCGAGCATCCTGACGGACCTCGAGGTTATCGATAGGTCCATCAGCAGAGGTAGCTCCAGCAACAGCAGCAGCGGCCAATGCCGCAAAGAGAGATGTGCGAACCATGTTGATGACGATATGGATGGCTGAGAGTGAATGAAAAACACCTTGATGGCAGGAAGATGGGCAGCATTGCCTATTTATTCTTAAGCCCCTCCTCCTCTCCGCACTTCATCTCGCCTGTTCTCACGCAGCAGAAGAACATCTTGGCCGTCCCTGCGTGCAACGATAGCGTCCCACATTGGAGCCAAAGTATGCGAGACGACGTGAATCCCAGCGAACGAGCTTCCACGGTTGGACGACGTCTGCGGTGCGACAGATGTAACGAAGCTAAGGAGGGGTTACAAAAAAGGGAGTGATGCTCCATGCCAAGTGATATCCAGTCGTAGAAGGAGTCGAGCTTGTCTGAATGAGGCAGGTGCCAAGTGAACTTCCAGCAGAAGGCCAAGCTAGGTTTCCACTTTTGCCTCACGTGCCTTGCCACTGGTATTGGGGTTGTTGGCATCGTACCTCCGTTGTCCCGCTCAAACCCCAACAAGGATTGGTGGCCTGAGGCCCGAAAGTGTTGCGGTTTGACCGTAAAAACGGAGGTAGAACGATTGTGCCAACCGGGAGGCACGCGCATATCGCCGGTGTTACGTGTAGGCTGTGCTTGATTGCGCTAAGCAAGTTGTCACCTCGCGTGCTGCGGAACGGCGTATGCGAAATGCAAACCAGCTTCCTCTCTGGGAACGAACCACGTTCGTTAGGCGTGATTCATCGTGGTTCAGGCACCACTGTCTCCTGTGGCCAAGAATCGCACGATTTCGGGCATTGGGTGCGATATGCGCTTCTCACGAGGCATAGCACTCACCATGACGCCGCTGGAAGGTCTTGCCATTCAAAGCGGCCTTTGCTCCCGGACCAGGCAATGCGCAATGTGCTATCTGCTCGAAGGCAAGAAGCGAACATCCTTCATAGCACCGTGCGATCAATTTCTCGTATCAGGGCAGTGTTCCAGAAGCAGACCAATTGGAAGGTAATCATCGACGAAGTGGAGTCGTAGGGACGAGATCAGCCTCACAGGGGGCAGAGGTCTCAAGGTGCTATCCTTGGCAAGGCTCGCTGCGGATGCCAAAGAAAAGCCAACCACAGTGAGGGAAGCGAGCAGCACCACCAGATCGATTCGCCAGAGCGCGTCTTGTTGCTCAATTGAGAAAAGTCATTCAAACGAAGTAGTTTTATACGCATACACATATGTCTACAAGGACTGTCAAACATAATGCGCAGCACTGCCTGTGAACCATCTGTCCATGGACCTCCCGACCAACAATATACACCACTCGCCGTTCATCATTCACCGCCGCAGCAGTGATACGCACAGACTTAAAGAGAGAACAACCACCAACGCCCCGAGCGCCAGACTTGGAGCTCGCCGGCCGTCTTCCGAGAACGCCAAAGCCCATTGTCCGTACAATGCATCAAACCCGACGGAAAGCAAGCCGAAGATCAGAATCACGCACAAAACCGACTTCTATGCCTTGCTCTTCTGCTTCTTGCTCTTCTTCGGCTCAGCGCTGTCACCGTCATCATTCTTTCGCTTCTTGCTCTCCTTTGCGGCCTTCTTGGCTTCCTTCTCTGCTCTGCGTGCGGCTTTGGCGGCTTTTCTTGCGTGCTTCTCCTCCTTTGTCTCCTTTGTCTTGAGCTTGTTTTCCTTCTTTGACGATTTGCTTGATCCATTGAGCATTGTAGTGTCGTCGACGTCGTCTTCGCTCTCCTCATCGGAGTCCTCTGCCGCGCCTCCTTTGGCGGGAACTTCTTCCACGAGCTTGCGCTTCTTGCTTGATGCAGTCGAACCGCCATTGGTCGGTGCAGGTGCTGGTGCGTTCTCTGCGAGACCATCGGCGTCTGGGTTGTACTTCCTTGCCTCCTTGATTTCCCACTTGGGTGGCTGTTGCTGTCCTCCTGGGCCGATGGCAACGTTATTCATCTTGATCGGCTTACCCTCCAGTGCTCTTAATCTCCTCTCAACCATGAGACGGCCTGAGTTGCCGACGCTCGACTTCTCTTCCTCTGTTGGCTCCTCATCCTGACCCTTTCCACCTTGAGCCCAGTCGCTAAGCGCATCGACACGAATACCCAAGGTTGCCTTGGTGGCGAGCATACGCGCAATCTTACCCTTGTTCTTGCCCGATGCTTGTCCGATAAGGCTGGCGTGGTAGATCAGACCGTACTTGGGTGTATCATGCTTGGTCTTCAACGCGCGGAAAAGCGCCTTCTCGGCACCAAGGATCTGAACAGTGGAAGCTGGCGACTTGGCCAAGCTCATCAGGGAGCCGGCGTGGGCAATGAGACGAGCGCCGACCAGGTCACCCACCAGTGCTGTGAGGTTGGGTGCGATTGCCTGCATGCGTGCGGACAGATAAGATGAGAGCTGTTGGCGGTACTCGGTAAAGCCAGCGACTTGCTCGGCCAGAGCCTGAATGTTCTCCAAGTCCTCATCCGTGATCTCAGTCCCCATGGATACCTCAGCGGCTGCCTTCACAGCACCCTCAATCTCCTCGGGAAGGATATCCGAAAGGTCGGTGTTGCCCGCATTTGTGCGCATACCCATTGAAAGGATGACGCGAGAGTATGCCAAGTTGTCGTTGATGATGCGTGCCATCTCGGGGAAATGCCATCCGTACCACTCTTTCACTCTCATGGCGTATGTGTTCAGCTCTTTGTCCAGATCGTCAAGCAGGGCAATAGCCTGGATGATCATGGTATCCACCTTGTCCGGGGAAAACTTCAGCTTGTGTCGGGACAAGCTGTGGGAGAGACCGAGGGACATCGTGCTGAGATCTTCTGGCATGAGACCGGGAATGAGTGATGGAAGGTGCTCCTTGATCGCGCGGAACAGGTCTTGCGTGGTGGAGTCTGAGATCGGCGAAATCTGTAGGCCGGGGAGTTTGGTGATGGCATTGCCGAGTTTCGGGTCGGCGACAGCGAGGGAAATCTTCTTCTCATCCTTGATATTTCCGAGCATATTGGCGAGTGTAGGAGTGACCTGATGTTGAATGCGTTAACAAAATTTGTGCTGCTGGGAGAATCTTCCAATGCAGCAACGCACCTTGCCCTCCGTCAATGCCGCAGCCTCCTCCAGCGCTGAAGCAGCACTCTCAAACTTGTGGAACTGCTTCATCTTGAGAAGACCGCACACGCCCTCGGCCGTCTCGGCCTCCTTTGCCAGATCATCCCGCTTCAGCAATTTCTTGTCTTTGGCCTTGAGCAGCGCATATCCTGCCGACGTCTCGGTAAGGATGAAGAGCGTCATCCTGCGCGTGTAGTGCTGCTATTTTGCAGCGATGGATTGAAACTGCCGGAAGAAGGACTACAGAGGTGATTGAGAGAGCGGTGATAGCGGTGCTGTAGGGATGGAGTCTTCGTTCGCAAGGCCCATGTAGCTCAATTCGAACGAAAATTGTTCAAGCTCTCGTCGGACGCACGGGCCGCGCGCTAGTAGAGCAATCCCGCCAAGGAAGCAACAACCAACATCGCTAGTTGACAGGTGAAGACAAGGAGACTACAGTCATGTAGAACATTTCTCAGTTCACGATTGCTTCAACAACCAAGAGGGCGGAGCCAGCATGGCCACCTCTACAACGCTGGCGCGCCTGCCTTTGCGCAGAGGACCATCGGCGACTCTTCGCGATGCGACGGCTTCTCCGCGATCACCACACACGCCAATGCTGGGTCGCAGCACATCATCACAATTCGGCAGTCCAGGGACGTTTCGCGTCGAGCAAGAGGACGTTGTCGTATACGAGCTGGGTGCTACACACTTCTCTGCTGGCTTCGCAGGAGAAAGTCGGCCTCGGTGCGTGTTGCAGTTCTCGCACGATACTGGACGAAGAGCAGGCGACTACCGGCAATACGATCCTCAGCTTGCGAAACTGTCGCGCAGCTGGAAAATCGGAGGCGAATGGGGCATGGAGCATGAGCTGTACAAGATCGATCTCACAGATCTGGATCTCGGCTTGGTCGAGGACAAGCTCGAAAGAGCGCTGCGAACGGCACACATAGACTACCTTCAGCTGGACACGAAATCAAGAAAGGCTGTGTTGACTGTGCCATCTCTTCTGCCAAATCCGCTGCTCGAATTGGCTTTGCGTGTTCTGTTCGCGCACTATACCCAGCCGCCCACAATTGTGGTCTTGACCAACCCAATCATGTGCTGCGTCAGCGCTGGAGTCAGGAACGCGCTCGTGATTGATCTTGGATGGGAGGAGACCGTTGTGACGGCCGTTGGAGAATACAAAGAAGTCTCTCAGTTGCGAAGTGTGCGAGCAGGCAAGATGATCACACAGGAGATGGGAAACATCCTCCAGGAAGGCACACGAATGCATGGAGAAGAGAATGACGCTGCGCAGGTCACATTTGACGACGCGGAGGACATCACGCAGCGGATGGCCTGGTGCCAACGACGAGAGCAACCGGAGAGCACAGAGCAGGCCAGTGTTGTACAGCTACCGGTACCTGGAAGTGATCCTCCTGCTTTCTTTTCCATGCCCTTCGACAAGCTTGCGGAGCCGGTCGAGAAATCGCTATTCCAATCCGCCGATCAGGACGACCACAATTTGCCCGTTCATCTACTCGCGTATCGCACCCTTCTTGGTCTGCCAACTGATCTTCGCGCGCTATGCACTGCCCGTCTGATTATAACCGGCGGACTCAGCAGCGTGCCTGGCCTGAAACGCCGCATCTTGCAAGAGCTCTCGCATCTCGTGTCCACCCGGGCTTGGGATCCGGTCGAAAACTACGGCAGTGCGACGGCACACCACGAGAAAGTCCTGAAAGAAATCTCGGACAATATCGCGTCTCGACGAAGCAAACCTCCACCGGATATACCTGCCCTTTCACCGATCAAAATGCCGCTTCAGGAATCTGTACCTCATCACGATCGGGTACACGATGACATTCGTGATCCGATCACGATGGCAGCTGAGCATGAGGCCGCGAGAGGAAAGACGACACCTCTAACAGGCGTCGTAAGAGGCGTGGACACGCTGGGGCCATGGGCAGGTGCTAGCCTGGTGGCAGCGATGAGGATCAAGGGTGTACATGAAGTCGAGAGGGAGGACTTCGCGAAGCATGGTCTGAAAGATCTGGGTAACGCATTGTAAGGCGAGGCTTTGATATCACTGGTCAGGCGCTATCGACAGCCACATACAGATGAGTAGATCGCATCGCCAGTTGTCAGTACTGCCTTAGATAGTTACGGGCACGCAAGTTGCGACTGTCTACCTTTCGCTGCCGAAATTGCCTTTGAGACACTGACCTAATAACACGTGCCAAATTCATATCCACACGTGTCGGACAATGCCGATCTATCCTCGAACCAGAGTCGTGAAGCGTGGATGCAAGTTGTGCAAGGGTATCGGAGCTGAGATCACCGCAGGGTTCGTTCGTGCAAGGTTCAGGCCTTCGAGGTTCTGCGACGAGAATCTTATCGAGACGACCAACGTCGTCTCGTCTCGAACACTTTGACTGCTTCCCGGGTTTTCTCTGCTCGCGATGTAGATTGTACGATGGTCAGTTGCCGAACTGGAAGCCACATTCCAAACCTAGAGCAATGGCCGGGAACGCCACCTGATCATCTTTGAATCCGCTACTATTGCCTAAAATACCGGAACTGTCCAGAGCAATCCCAGAGACCGAGCCTACGGGCCCCCATTCTCGCTATGCGAGCCTCGAAGCTCTATCGAAGAAAGAGACTGAAAGTTTGCCCAAGAAATTCAGCGGCCCCGTTTCCAAAGCCTGAAAAGGGTCGTCATGAAGATTGGTCGAATCCTTCTAAAAACCGAGACCCTTGAACGCCACAGGGTGTCCAAGAAAGGTAGCATTGGTCAGACGCGCCAACAGCAGACGGCCGGGGGATCCTCCGGCTATCTTGCACCTGGAAAAGTGACACCGAGGCTTCGAATAACAGGGGCGAACTGTGGAAGTAGTGAAGCATCGCAAGAACTACGATCCCACGCGACAAATGTCTCACCATCGCCGACCCAGCACCGTGGCGGCTAAAGGCCGATTATAAGGCTCTTCTCCGGAGCCGTACCAGACGCCAGTAAGACATCATCAGACGTCAGTCATCGAAACATCGGCGTGTTCGTCGTACCAGACACGGCACGCACGAGACGGACAATGTTCGGGTCGCAAGCTACCATCCAGTCCAGCAATGACAGTCATCACTGGACCCTTGGAACGCTGTGAAAGGTACATCGAGCCCGCGTCGTATTCGAACCCCACAAGTGAGCCTCCACAACTCTACGCGGCTTGCGCCATGCACATCAGAACCTGCAGTACCTCCTGGAACATCTCATTCGTCGACGCAATCGGAAGATCGAAAGCCGCTGAATGGGCACATGGAAAGCACGGTCCAGTTCTCCCTGCGTTCGACCTCTCTGCTAGCCTCCTCGGGGTTTTGATGGCCCGGGAGAAGTGTGTGGTGCATGCGCTATGCCTTGCCATTACCATGGGACTTGAAGCTCCCAGGAGGTCTGCCGAAACATTTTCGTGTACGGTAGCTCAGACACTACTTGGAGTCGGCGACTGACTCGCCGACGATGCAACCGGATTCCCAGGAGTGTTCCGGCTACTTATTCCCAAGGCACGTCACCGTGGTGAGGGTCAGGGCGACTCGGTGATCCAGAGTGGCTGCTCGGCGATAGTCTTCGACGGTGCCAAGACGATCATCATTCCATTCATGCACTCCGCAAGCCTTACCTTGGCACGGCCATGACCACCTGCGCATTCGAGAAAAGAGTGACACCATGCCAAGGACACTGATAGAAAGACTCCGGCGATGCATTGCTACTTGGTTCCTAGGCCTCGGTGCAAAGTAGGCCAGCATTCCGACCGTAGCTCCGCAACGCTACGTGATATGCCAAGGGCGCCGTCGGCGACGATCTATACACTCGACGAATGACTGTCTACTTGTTGACAAGATCAGCGATACCATCTCGCCGTTGGGACTTTCTGACGGTCTTTGCCGCTTCATCGCGGAAGCCACTTCGCACATCGCTGAAGGGAATGTGGGGAAGGGAAGAATGTATATAGTAGGTCTGCTCCTTCCTAGAGGTTACGTTTCTACAAATCCCCCTATCATCACCCCATAATTTGATCAAGATGCGATCTTTCTTGAGCTTCCTCGCGGCAGTGCCAGCCGTCCTTGCTGCACCTGTCTTGCTCCAGGCACGGGCATCTGACCAGATCGCCGACTCTTGGATCATCCGATTGAACAACGACGCAGTCCTCGCGCAGGCGCTTGGCCCAATTACAGCGGCACTGGGTGTGCAGCCAACGCGTACATACAACTTTGGCAACTTCAAGGGTCTCTCAGTCGATGGTGTCGCCGACGCTTTGAGCCTTCTGGCCAACATCGGCTCTGTTGCATCGATCGAGCCAAATACCGTTGTGACCACATCGGCGCTCACCAGCCAGGCCAACCCACCATATGGCCTTGCTCGCATTTCCCACCGCAAGAAGGGCGCGACGAACTACATCTACGATACCTCGGCGGGAAGCGGGACATTTGCGTACATCATTGACACTGTAAGTCTACATATTTGCTTGCCCGCCCGTTGGAGTTGCACCACTAACAACGCATAGGGAATCTACACTCAGCACACTGACTTCGAAGGTAAGTCCTCGAGACAGATTTAGAGCGCACAGCGTAGTCCGAGACTATCTCTCAGCACCGCTAACTTTTGCCCCCTTGTTCAGGCCGTGCGCAATTCGGTGTCACATTCGCTGATGGCGATGAGACTGATGGTAACGGACACGGCACCCACGTTGCGGGTACTGTCGGGAGCAAAACATATGGTGTGGCCAAGAAGACCACCCTTATCGCCGTGAAGGTCCTCTCCGACGAGGGAAGTGGAACCAACGCCGATGTGCTTGCAGGCATCGATTGGGCTGTCAACGACGCCAAAGCCAAGGGCCGCATTGGAAAGGCTGTCTCCAACCTTTCTCTTGGTGGACCTCTTTCGCTCACCACCAACATTGCCGCGAAGGAGGCCGTCGCCCAGGGCCTCTTCCTTGCCGTCGCTGCTGGCAACTCTGGACTACCTACCATCACTGCATCGCCTGCTTCCGAGCCGCACGTCTGCACAGTCGGGGCCTCTGATGCCAACGACCGACGTGCTTCTTTCTCCAACTTTGGTTTCTTGGTCGATATCTTCGCTCCTGGTGTCAACATTACATCTACATGGATCGACGGACCCAACGACACGAACACCATTAGCGGCACGAGCATGGCGTCTCCTCACATCTGCGGTCTCGCTGCCTACTACCTTGGTCTTCCTGGCGGCGGGGCTCCCGGTGAGCCCAAGGCGCTCTGCAAGTTCCTTCAGGACAAGTCTACCAAGGGCGCTCTTACCCTTCCTTTGAGCAGGAATTATCTTGCATACAACGGCAACGGCGCTTAGATATGGAGTGATGGTATACCCGTCAGAGGGATAATGCTGTGGAACAACAGGAAGTTTGACTATTGCTGTCTCACTTAAGGAAATGGATGGGTTGTAGACCCATCAAGATTAGCTTACGAAATAATGAACAGACCTCATTCCGATCTACCTCTCCTCTGTGTTCCATGTGTCGTTGTAAAGATTGTATAGCACCTTCCGCTTTCGGAAGGAGGCATGGAGCAGTGACCGGGGTGTTGACTCACCGAACAGTCCGGCCGCCATAAGCTGTTGATTTATTCCTGCACGACTGATTGTACTGTATGGTGCATCATCGCTCCCTTTATTGGCTATACTCACTCATAAGCTCCGGATCTCACAGTCTTGCTATCACCGCTGACGCTTTCTCCGTATCGCCCATCTCCGATTCTTTGGTAGCAAGCTAGAACTACGTCACAGGTGTGGGGTCGATTCTGGCGCGTGACTGTCGAGCTTGGAAAGTGTTGCCTTGGAAATCGACAATCTCTCAGCCACACAATCTTTCTCTCCCAATTTCTTCATCAACCTCACTTCTCCACAACCACGACAACGACGCCGAACAGACATCAAATCAGCATCAACAGCATCGACATCATGTTCTCCCTCTTTCTCCAGTTCTTCCTCGCGGCTCTGGCCTTCGCTGCGCCGATTCACGACGAAATCATCACGATTCAGGCAGATGCCTGGCAATACGGCACTGGCGGCGGTATCATCGGTTTCATTATCTTGGTCCTCGATGTGATCGTGTGGAGTAGGTCTTACTCTTGGCCTAGAATTTCGAAGTATGATACTAACAAACATGAACAGTCGAGGTGGCCAAATCCAACCGTCCTGTCCTCCACAAGGTTCTCTGGGCTGTCGGCGTCTTCCTCTTCCCGATTGTCGGAATGATCGTCTACTGGCTCTTCTCCAACCGCGAGGCTCACAACCAGGGAGCCGGATACGAGCCGATTGCGTAAAGTCATTAACAGACGACACATCGTTAATCTGCGAGGACGCGGAGTGGGGGACGATGGAGGACGAAGATTAAAGCAGCAAGGCAGGCAGCGACGGGTTCGGCGACGGTGTAGATGGGCGGGAGTTTTGCGGTTGATCCGTGTCGGACTCGACGTTTTGTATTTTGACCAGCAGCGGAGCGCAAACTAGCGACAGTCAAACGTTACCAGGCACAGTTTCAAAGATAATTCGGCACAACCGCTGAGCATTGACAGGTCTCGTACTTGGGTACTGCAGCATGTTTATAATTTTTATCTATAATGCTTATTCTATGGAGACCTTCCGTAGCTCTCCACTATCAGCCAAACCACAGCTCGTAAGAGCATGACCGTCTACTGCCTTGCCTACTTCTTCTGCTGCAACAACCACTCTACGCCCTTGACCGAATCTCCAATAAATTGCTGGGCAGCCCGCATCTGCGGGAAGACCGACCAAAAGCCATGGGGCTGACCTGGGTACCTAGAGGACATCAACCATTAGCAAGGCGTCATTTCTCCACTCAACAGCAACGACTCACATATCGACCTTCGTCGCTATGCCCTCCTTCTCCCTCAGTATCCGTTCATAGATCAACGCCTCGTCCCTCAACGGATCCGCGCCACAAATCTGAAAGTACTGCGGCGGCAATGCTCCATGCCCAGTCGGCCACAGCAATGGACTGAACACCGGGTCTCCTCTCTTTTCCGGCGGGCAGTAGTTGTCCGCGAACAAGTCCATCGCTTTGTGGCTGAGAATCGCAGCGTTGGGAAGTTCACCGTAAGACTTGTAGTCGGAGACGAACTCCTCGGGAACGTGGCCGGCAGCAACGAGGGCCGGAATCATCAGGTGGCAGCCGGTCAAGGGAGGCGACTGCTTCTCATCACGCCATTGATGTGAGACGGTCGCGGTGATGTTGCCTCCGGCGGAAGTTCCTCCGATGGTGAATCCTTTGGTTGGATCGGCGCCGAGGGTGGATGCGTTGGACGCGGCCTGGTTGTAGTCAGAACTCGTTCCTCTCAAGCAGGAAGACAGCTTCATACCCATTTCGTAGCATCGAGACAGTCGTTGTGTCCAGCGGGAAACTTGTGCTCCGGACCCAAGCGATAATCAACGTTGACGGCGACCATGCCCAATTTGCTGACCAGCAATTTACACAACAATTCCTCGTTCGTCAGTCCTCCAATACACCAGCCTCCACCGTGATACAGCACCGCCAGTGGTGACCCATCCGCAGGAGGAGCCTCCGGGTGATACGTCCTCACGGCGATTTTGTGCCCGTCTCGCATTTCGACCTGATGATCCTTCTGCGAGACGCCTGTGACCGGACCGTAGAGATCCTGGGTCGATGCTTTGGCCTGCTCGAGGAAGTCGCGCATGGCCGGGATGTCTGGAAAGACTCCCAAATCTGGGGCGCCTCCGATCGATTTCGCGACCTGGGTCCGTCGTGAGCTGATGTCCTACAGCATGGAAGCATAAAAATTAGAACTGACCTCGAGAAATTCGGCATCCGGCTCGCCGAGTGAGCTCCAGTCCTTGATGTCTGCCATGTTGGAGTCGTGTGAAGTACGTATGAGTGCGCTGCTTCAAGTTTGGGTAGTTGGCTTGCTGTTGTATGTGAGCTCTACTGGAGCATCACGGTTTCGGCTATGACCGCCAGCGCATGGCCTCCTTCCCCGACGGCACTCGCGATCCTCGGTCGAGGGGTCAAAGTGTGGAGGTGAAGCTTTGAAGTGAGGTTCGGCTGCTGACGGATAGACGGCATTCGGCTCCGAAAAGACCCTGCCGTAGACAGGGTGTCGATGAGAAGGATACTAGTACTAGGAGATCGGTCTTGTCCTGCATTCGAGAGTATGATATGTGGACATTGTCCGGGAGCAATGGATTCCTAGCACGATTGCTACGACAGCTCCGCCCGGAGGTGTCACGCTTTTTCTCTCATATCAATCCCAAGATCACTCGAAACGCCCTGCCATATCCTGTCCGAATCCGCTGCTGGCGTTCCTCCTCAACTTAGCAATCCTCGCCGTATTCTCCGCCCTTCTCTTCGCTGATGCCTCCACAATCGACTTTCTCTCCTCGGCTCTCGCCTGATACGCCAGAGATGATTTCTTCGTGCCACCCATCTTCATTCCACTGTTCTCTCGCGACATCCCGTTCGAGGTCGTCACACCACGCTCGTTGGCACCAGAAGCTGCGCTCGTAGTGGCCCGGCGGAGCAGGGAAGGCACCTTGAATCCGACACCCCCTGCTGGCGCTGCCCACGCTGTGCGCGCATGCGCGCTGTCCGTGGCGCTGGCTACACGCTTGAGCGAGAGGCGATCAACTATGGCTGTCTGCGGTGCGGTGCGGCGTTGTGATGCCGGAAGACGCGGCGGCGGCATCTTGATCTGATCCGGTGCGAACCCGCCGTCGTTCTCGCGCTGCTTTTCCGCTTCGAGCTCGTCGTCTTCATCCACGGTCGCATCCGACTGTGCGTCCTCATTGTCCGATTCAGAGCTGACATCAAGCACGGTAGGTCCGGCGGGCAGAGAGTGAGACTCTTCGAGCAAGAAGCTGACTGACTCCTGAACTTCAAGCAGCGAGGTAGGTGCTCGGAATGCTGACGCTTGAGTTCGTCGAGCTTTCGCGGGTGGTCGTTCTGCGGCAGCATCGTCAAGTCGTCGCTTGTTGCCGCTGACCTCTCGCAGCGCTGCAGTTGAAGTCTCCTCCTGTTGCGATGGCTGACTTTCAGGTGGATCATCAGCCTCATCGACGTCCGAGAGGTCCAGGAGATCGTCATCACGCTCGTCGTCATCGGCAATGGCCTTGAGGAAGGCGTCTTTGCCCTTGCTATGCTTCCCTTCGGCCAGGCCGGCGATATTGTCGTCTTGCAATAGCAGCTTGCGTTTCCTTGCCTCCTCTCGCTGCCTCATCTGTCGTCTGCGCACAGCAAGATCGTCTTCGTCTTCGTCCAAGTCGAACATGTTGGCCTGCTTTCTGCGTAGGGCACCGGTCATGAGATCCTTGTAGAGCTTGCTGGCGGCCGCCTCATCCGACACTCTTTGTTTCTCGGCATAGTGCGCCGCCATCTCGCGCTCGTCGACGTCAATGTGGCTCGAATCGATCATCTCCCGATCCTCGTCGTTTTCAGGCGCTACAAAGTCATCACCACCCAGGCCAGCATACTCGTCCTCGGACTCCTCGGCTTGCTCGTCCATCATCTGCTTGGCTTCACGCTCGGCTTCAGCGCGTTCGGCAGCACTCAAAGCCTCCTTGCGCCGCTTCGCCATCTCGCGAAAGGCATTTTTCTGCTCGATCTCCGCTGGCGCGAGCTCAGTATTATCTTCCTCGTCACTCGATTCAACAACAGCACGTTGTCCGCGGATGAGTCGATTGCGTTTCGGAGCGAAGACAGGCGACTCGCTAACACGAAGGCGCACTGTGGACTGCGTATCGTGCTCGGCTGCAGAATACACAGTCTGTGAGCGTTCGACGTCTCCGCCTCCTTGCCAGGAATCGGGCAAACCAGCGTCTTGGGTCGGCTCCCATCCAGGAGTGTCGATTGTGACATTCGACCCGCCTCGGTTCAATGCTGGAATTGGCGTCTCCGGGGCTTGCGTCTCCCAGCCGAGAGACACTTGCTGGCTGGCGGACAATTGACTGGCAGGCACAACGCTGACTTGGCTGCCCGATTGGGTTTCGAGCATCATCGGTCGTGTGATCGTGGAAGGTGGCGCTAGGTAGTTAAGAATGTCGAGAGAGTCCTGCTGCGTTGCTTGTGATGGCGTTTGCATAGTGGCGTAGAAGGCTTGAGTTGGACTCATCAACGAGTCAACGTTCTTAGCTGCGCTGAACCCGAATGCTGCGAAAGGATCGTCCTCCTCAACATCGGCAGGGTGAGAGGCCTCCACGTCGCTGTCATCATCGTCATCGAAGACGACATGCGACTTGCGAGGCTTGCGAGCAATGACTGGAGTCTGAGCCCAGCTATGTGCAGCATTACCTTGCGTGTGGATGCTTTCAGGCAAGTCCTTCGTGGGCGAGGTTGTAGCTGTGTTGGACGGTGCACTCTTCGGTGCCAGCTCATCGACGGCCATCTCGAGCTCCTCATCCATTTCTTCCTCATCGCCCTCTTCTTCCTCCTCGTCCTCGCTCTCGGCCGCCCCATCATCCAAAAGGTCGTTGCCGCTGTTCGCTCCAGCATCACGTTCGTCATCATCGTCGTTCTCCGATCCGTCGTAGTAATCTTCGTCCTCGCTCTCGTCGTCACTGGCAATGACCTTACCCTGGTTGTCCGCAGCCTTCTCTGCTTTGCGAAGATCAAAAGCCTCCTGCCTGGCCTTCTCCAAAAGATTCTCAAACTCTTCTGCCTCGCGCTCCCGCTCCTCGGTAGTCTGAACATCGATTCCCTTCGCCTTCAGCTCCGCGATGCGCTCCTGCTGCCGTGCACGAGCCTGCTCCTTTGCACGGCTTCGCAGCTGAGCCTCAAGTACCTGCGGATGCACAGAAGGACGTGAATTGTTCTTGTTGCGTCGCCGTGAGCCGCCCGTGTCGGCTCCATAGTGAGAAAGCTGCTTCAATATATGAACAGCTTTTGAGTCGGTGTGCTGGCGCTTTTGAATTCCTTTCGCTCGCTCGAAGATGTTCAGATGACTGGGGAGCTCTTTGATGATTTCCAACTCGTCATCACTGCTATCGTCCCGCGGCGGCGCCATCGCTTTCTTCCCGAGGCGCGCCAGCTTGAGACCCCTCTTTGGTTGGCCGGCCAGAGCTGCCGGTGCTGAATCTGTTGCGCGTTTGCCTACACCAGAGGCACGTAAGATGTCGGCCATGTCAGGGATCTCCTCATCGTCGTCATTTTCCTGGAGGCTCGTGAGGCTGTCCTCTCGGACTGGTACAAGTTTGCTCAACGCGCCTTGCTCCACCAGTGCTCTCTGACGATCGAGAGGTGTTGGCGGGCTTGATGGAGGCGTGCTGGCTGGTACACGGGCCGTGTCTTCAATCCCGTCACTATTTGGTGCAGAGGACGAAGTGATCGGCTGTGGCGGTGGGGCCATGGTACGTAGTGGAGAACCGTTCGGGTGGTAATTGAACTTGGCGAAGAGATCGTTCGTGGAGAACTTTTTCTTGGTCTTCATCTGATGCGCCAGCGCTTGCTGTCGTACCATGCGCTGCGTCTCACGCTCCATGTCCAGCAAAGCCTTCCTGCTGGCTTTTCTGGTCGGCTTTGCGGCGTCTGAGAGGATACGGTCGATTTCTGAATTGCCCGCCCGCTCAGGGCCTTCGACCATTTCCTCGGGAAGATCTGAAGATGCATGGGCGGAGGAGACGCGGTCTTTCTCTTGTTCTGCTTCCCGCGCAAGACGTTCTGCACGTTTCTCGGCGATGAGCGCCGCAAGCCTCTCTTTGCTGGTCAAGGCGTTGGACGCTAGCTCGTCGTCACTGCCATCCTGGACTGGTTTGACGGGTGATACGAATAAGGTCGATCCTGCGAGGCTTTCTGCTGGGCTCACTGAGCGTCTGTGCGAGATGCGTCGATTTTTGGCTGGAGTCGATGTGTAAAGGTCATCCTCGCTATCGGTTGAAGCAGTGGTGCTCGTAGTGGTACCTCCGTGCATTCGCATGGCAGCTCTTCCCGTAGGTCGCCGAATGTCGACGTCCGAGTCATTGTCCGACTCGCTTTGGGCGTTGGCGTCTGGCATGTCATTCACATGGTCCTTTGGGGGAGAGAGGCTTTTTGAGTGAGCCAAGGTGCTGGGAGCCAGCGAGGAATCGTCCACTGTTTCTGGTGGATCTTGCGCTGGTAGAGATTCTGGCGCCTTCCGGGCATGATGGCTTTCATCTCGTTCTGCCAACATGTGCTCCACGACTTCCGGAGAGCTGGCCATCTCCGAGACGCGACAATGGCTTCGCGAGTATTGGCGGCGAATCGTCCGTCGTAGTATTGCGATATCAATGGCAGCAGTGTTCCATGCTGGTGATTGAGTATGGAATCGATGTCGTGTCGACGCTCGCACAGGATCGCTGTAGTGGTGGTGCTTGGAGGTCAGGATATATCTTGGTGGATTTGAGGACGCGTTGTGGACGACGCGACCTTGGACCAGCTTACTCATCACCACGTGCGTAGGTTGGGCAAGGATCTCGAAGCTCAATCCCAACGACGCTCTTTTCATCATCGCCAAAGAAATTAATCTCATCAGCTTCGCCTCGTGCCCTTCACCACATCGACTCCGATCGCCAGCGCGAATGTCCCCAAGCAGTACATGAAATGCTACGGCTCGCTGAGGAGGCCCTCACAAGCGTTGATTCATTCGGTCCGCGGTCATGACCACAACCTGTGTCTCTTCGGTCTGAAAGGCAGAAGCATCACCGATGGAGTAGTCCCTGTCTCTCGTGTTCTTTCGAGAGCACCATTGAAAATCACGCGATACGAGATCAGTGCCGGTCAAGACGTGGCCAATGCCAACGCAGTCGGCTCACGGCGTTCCGCAGCTTTGTCCATGGAACCAGACGACAGTCCATCCGAATACCGACAGACCGCGAACGAGGTCACGCCCCGATCCGACCGTGTACAAGGCTATATGTTCAATCCGTTGGAACGGGAGAACATCTTTAACAGAGAAAATAGGAGGAACGTCACGAGAGACGTCAGGGTCCGGGAGGAGAGGCTTCAAAGAAAGTACGGCCTTCAGAAGTCGCGACACAACTTCAGCGATGTCGATGACTGGCGCATCAATCTTGCATTGCTCGAGCAAGGTACTCCCTCTGACCCAAAGCTCTACCTCAAGAAGCTTGTGCGGGTCGATCTACCGGAGGGCACCTATGCCGAATTCAAAGGCAACGCCGGGGTAGCAGTCGCTGAGATTATGGACCGAACGAATTGCCATGTCCAGATGGCGCCGGGAAAAATCATCTACAAGTCAAACCGTCCAGACTCCTTCACCGCTCTTGACTTGCTAGGATCTTTTCGCGAGAACGCACTTGCTCTCGATCTCCTGCCCGAATACGTCGTGGTTCAGGCCCCTAAAGAGAGAATCGCACAAGGCGTTCAGTCTGAAGATGAGCGCGATGCATCCAAAGACGACGTTGCGCTGAAGCCCGACGAGGGAGATCGAGTTGCGGAGGGAAAGCAGCATTCCAGGGAGGCACAACAGGACGTAAAGATTCCGATACGCTCCGTGTGGGCAAATAGACGCTCGGACAAAGATGACATCTTGACACGCCTGGCCAAACGGCCGAAGGAGTTCACGACCCTCTCCATGTCGGCCTATATCGAGGAACTCTGTCGCCCCGTGCCCTGGCATTTCCAGCGCGATGTGAAATTTCAAGACCAGACCGTACCTCCTGATGGGTATGCTGATCGCATAGCGAAGGAAGTTCTCTCTCTGTTCCGAGACCCAGCCCTTGCAAGATTCTTGAGCACTCGTTCCCTGAGCATGATCATCGACTTTCTCGAGAGAAATCGACTTGTAGGCGCATTTCGCGAGCTTGCCGGGCTTCTCGGCGAGGCGGAATACGCGTTCACAGCTTCGGATTGGGATCGCATTCTCGCTGCCACTGCCAAGGATGGTGATGTTCATAATCATCGCTACACCCTCAAGGCAATGTTGCGCCAGGGCTTGACCCCGACACCTCGCACATGGGTCACACTTCATGATCTGGTTTGTCGTCGCTTTCCGTCCAAAGCACAATTTGTGGCCGCCACGATGCGAAGCAAAGGCATTTTGCAGGACCGGCAAGCTGCCGAGCTGGTCGCGCGAAACGCCGTGGAATATGATCTAGCCCAATTTCTGGCCAGAAAGAGGGGAGTCGAGGCCTTCATTGAATTCTACGACCGCCGATTTCGGCACTCATACGGCTTGACGGACTTCAATTGGCTATCGGTTCAGAGCGCCAACCGCATGCTCAAGATACTGCTGACGGCTGGCCGAAAGCAGGATGCATTCTACGTCCTGGACGTCGTCAAGCGAAGAAATACGAAAGCAGACCTGAACCAGGACACCCTGCACACTCTGCTTGTTTCCGCCTCGTTCGCCGAGGACGTGCATCTTGCCATTGCCATCCTGAGATACTTTCGAGTCGGTGAAAGCGGGTCAACGCCACTGAGCCACAAGTCATGGGATATGCTGTTCAAACTCATATGGAGGCGACGTTATTACAACATGCTGAAGGTTGTCTGGTACTACGCCTGCGCAGGCGCTCACTCGTCGTCATTCATGGTACGCCGCATGCGCCGGAGCTTGACCCGACCGCTCAGCGACCTCCGAGATGGGGATGGCGTTTCACGAGGCGACTTGTGGGTTACTTTTGCTGCTAGGATTGCGCTGGGATGGGATACTGAACCTGAGCCGACGGCGATGCTCATAGCCCTTGAGGCGCAAGCCGCAGCTGGTAGTCCTCCGGGGGCAGTGGACGCCGGCTCACCAACTCTGACTTTCCCGCAGCGGCCAGACGTGCACACCATGGTGGAAGTCATGAAAGAAGACTTGGAAGCATTCCGGCGTTTGAGACCTGTAAATCTGCTGACAGACATGCTGGAGAGTGCTTACACACGAGACATGGCGTGGAAGGACCGTGGTTTGGGATTGCCGGCTGGGCTGGGTTCGACTTGGAGTACGCCGAAGGAAATGCTCCACGAAATGGTGGAGGACGCAATCCAAGTCCCGACGACGAAACGAGCATCGAAACCCAATCGAGCGAGTATCTCCGCGTCAAAGGACGACAGTATAAGACTCAAGCGATCGCCATAGTGTCTCAGCAGACATGCTCGGGTACAGAATCTCCACTTCTCGAACCACGTTTCCCTCACACCGAGTCTCAACAATGGAGTGGTGGCATTCCCTCATATCTCATAAGTCTCATTAAGGTATCATCATCGATCTAGTAAGAGAACGCTCGAACGCTAAGACGATACGTGACTTGGGAAATCAGTTGCTTCCTTCTCGGACTGCCTTCACGACGCTTCGCGGGTACCACAACATCAAGCTCCTCCTTGTTGGTCCGCGCCACTTCAGCACGATGCGGCAAATTGCCAGAAGTCATCAGCGCTCGGCCGACCATGACCATACGCATCGCACTCTCGGCGGCTTCGGTCAACAGCCTCTCTGCATCCGCAATCGCCTTGACGAGAGTCGACGGGCCCTGGAGGATGCTGGCGAATGCATCGATGCCGGCCTCGTAGTTCATGTCGGCTCCTTCTCCGACGGTTCCAGCCAAGGCGATGACTGGAACAGCGCGGAGCTTTGCGATGCGTGCGACTTCGCTTGGTATTTTGCCTCGAGGCGTCTGGAAGTCGATGCCACCCTCCGCCGTGAACACCAAATCAGTGTCTTCTATCAGCGTGTCGATGTTTAGGAACTTGGTGATGATATCGAAGCGCGGATGGAGTGTGGCACCAATGAGCATGAGGCCAGCCCCCATTCCACCTGACGCACCGCTTCCGGGTTCGAGAGCGATGTCCTTGCCCAAGGCCTTGCGCACGACAGTCGCCACGTTGTCCATGGCCAAAGACATCACCTCGACTTCTTCTGGACTGGCGCCTTTCTGTGGACCGAAGACACGAGCGACACCCTTGGGACCGCAAAGAACGTTGTGCCAGTTGCAAGCGACGTCGATTTTTGCGGTCTTGAGGCGTGGGTGAAGGCCTGAGAGATCCGCCGAGGCAAGGTCGTCCAGCGAGGCACCTCCCATTGCGGGAGGAATCGTTTGACCCTTGGAGTTGTGGAATCGAGCGCCAAGGGCTTGTGCCATTCCGATGCCTCCGTCGCACGTGCCACTGTCGCCGCATCCCACCAATAGCCTCTCGGCTCCGGCGTCCAGCGCAGAAGCGATGAGCTGGCCCACGCCATACGTCGTGGTGTGAAGAGGGTTGCGCTGGTCGGTCGGAACGATGCTCAGACCAGCAGCAGCAGCTATCTCCACGACCGCGGTTGGAACCTCGACGTTGCCCAGGAAGCCAAAGTGCGAAGAAATGGTCTTCCTAACGGGACCAGTGATATCGATATGGTGAGTCTCGCCCATAGTCGTGGAGACAAGAGCCTCGGTGAAGCCTTCGCCGCCGTCGACCATCGGAGCTTTGGTGACCATTGCATCTGACAGTGCGCGCAAGACGCCGGCTTCGATACAGTCGGCGACTTGGCCTGGCTGAAGACTCTCTTTGAACCCGGACGGGCAGATCAAGACACGCGGGCCTGTCGGATCGTCAGAGATTTGGTCTGGCGTTATGCCTGAATCTTACTGGTGCGTGTGACAGGAGTCACCGCCGGGAATGGAAAGGCACCCATGTTGGAAGCTTTGAAGATTGGATCTGAAGCTTTCGAGGACGCGGATGGTGTTTCGATCGTTCGTGAAGCGAAGGTGGGAGACTTGGTCGAAGCGAGCGTGAGTGTCAAAGTTCAATGCCAATGATGAAGTGTATAATGAGCAGGCGGACGACCCTTTTTATCCTCTGAGGCCTTACGATCGATTGCAAATACCTACCACACTATTCTCGCAGGTGTGTAACGTCGTTGGGGGCTGTCACTACGCCGTCCTGCTGGACTCCGTCTGCCAATGCCGCCTAGCGCCAATCGCAGAGTAATTGCGCTGACGCTGCAGCATTGCGCGCATCCGCGATTAGGAAGGTTTCGCAGCTGCGGCACTGGGCTCGGACGAGAATAGCTTGAACTACCTCACGCGACAAACATGGGCCTCTAGGGGATGCATAATCGTCATGCTCGTTTAGACTGAATAGGAAAGTGGTCGTGTGTCGGTGGTGGCTTGTCTGGCTAGAAGATGCCAACGCTGCTATCCATTCTATCCATGGAAGCACGTCGCCAAGTACGCCGTCATATCTTCAACTATTTCGCTATCCCGGACGATCCCACACGCCGCAGCAATACTCCCGCAGGGTCCGGAACTTCGCTGGCATATTCCGAATGTTGCTCAAGTTGTGACATCAATCGACGGCGTATTATAGGAAGGAGGTACTGCTGTCGTTTCCGAATCGTGAACGTGGCTGGCTCGGTTGAAGACGGCGATCAATTTGTGCACGCATGAGCAGCCCAATTCGTACTCGGAAACAAGTTGCAACGCATGTGGTAGCACTCAAACGCCGGACACCATTCCGACAAAGATTGACTGCACTGCCTTGGAGCCAACTCTGGGCACGACGAAGCTGAACATGAAACGTGCAGGCAATGCCCCCGAATAGCACAAAGTCGCGTTCCTCGGTTCTCTCTGCACTTTGATCGAACCAAGCTCCGCATGTCTAAAGCAAGAAAGGCCATTCCTACAGCGTTATGTCGTTTTGTTGGACGAGCTGAAGTCGGCCGTTACGGGAGCCAAAGGATCTAGCTTGGCGTGGCGCTCGACCTCACTTGGCGATTGGACACAGCCGCGCTATACTAAGGCGACTTCCTCCGGACAGTACTATACTGCAGATCTTTGATTGGCTTGCACCTAATGTTCCTTCTGACTTTGCTGTGTAATGTCGTACGGACATGAGACTCGACAACATCTCAAACTCGACCACGCTTCGACGAGACGTGAAGTCTTGTAGCGCGCAGTACACCAGCAGGCTTCGATATATCGATGTCACCGGATCTGGATAAAAACCATTGTCCGCCTACCTGCGCGAACCAGATGTTTACAATGGCACGAACTAACTTCACTCAGATCTGTGCGATGAATCATGCCACATCCCCAAGACATCGCCAAGCCGTCCAAGGAGCACTCTTATACCTACTGGTACGCTCGTCGAGACTAGCCATTCTCCAGTCTCCAAGACTTGCTGCGCAATGTGGAAGCGAGGGACCAGTCTGTTGCCAATATGCACTACGCTGCCAGGCTGGGTGCAGACAAAAAGCCTACCACCCGACTTCTACTCGAGGCGCGCTCTGCACTTACGACTGTGGCGCGGACGGAACATTCCAAAGATGGAACTCGATGTTGAATCCGCGGATCATCGAACAGACAGGCCATGCTATGCCACAACACTAGCCTGAGCACCTGAGGGCGTAGCCTCTTGTATGATCGCATATCCCTTGCGGCTGTATCACGATCGATCTCTGTTCATCCCAGCGAGCCTGGGCCGTTGTCACCATGTCTTCTGCACCTTCTAAGTATGAGCACGGTGGATTCCAGCATCTCATGAGCCTCGAGAGCTTGCCGCAGGCTGTTTGTCACAACGATCATCATTGCAGAGACTGCCGATCATACATCGAGAACAGCGGCGAGAGATGGTCAAGCGATTCTGACGGCAACGATTTCGGTGACATTGCAGACTCAACCTTCCAGCCCGGCTGGCAATGCCTTCTGAGAGACCTCACCATTCGGCAGATTCCTCGCAGGCCAATAGTCCCAGAGAGGCTAAGATCTATCAGGAGACAATCGAGCAAGACTGCCAGCGCAGAAAATCTAATATCATGGGACGATAACGACCCCGAACATCCACACAACTGGCCAGCTCACCGGCGATGGACATCGACTGTGCTGATCGCCATGTATGCTTTCATTGCACCCATGGCTTCGACAATGGTTGCTCCAGCACTGGACACGATCTCGGACGAATTCAGTCTTGGCTCAGATATCGAGGAGTTTCTGGTCATGTCGATCTTTTTGCTTGCGTTCGCTATTGCACCCTTCCTTTGGGGGTATGTGTGCGCTTGATATCGCTGCGGAAGTCATCGCTGACCTTGATAGTCCTTTATCAGAAGTCTTTGGAAGAGTCCGTGTGATACAAGGCGCCAACATGATCTTCCTGATCTTCAACACAGCATGCGGGTTTGCCCGCAACAAAGAGCAGATGATGGCATTTCGCTTCCTATCTGGTATTGGCGGCAGCGCCCCGCAAGCTGTAAGTCGCTTTGGATTATATACGTTGGATCCATGCTGACAATGTCCAGATCGGAGGCGGCATCCTTGGCGACTGCTTCAAAGCTGGAGAACGAGGGCTGGCCACAGCCATCTATAGCCTTATGCCTTTCCTCTCGCCGGCACTTGCACCAATCATGGGCGGCTACATGACACAATTTGTGATCTGGCGTTGGGTTTTCTGGGCGACTTCGATTTTTGACGGAGTTGTGCAGATAGCTTGTGTTGTTCTTTTGAAAGAAACCCACCACCCGACGATCCTCAAGAACAAAGCTAAGAGACTGAGAAAGACAACCGGCAACAACGAGCTGCATACAAAATGGGATGGGCCAGACCACTCGATGAGGGAACTTCTCATGAAAAGTCTGGTCCGACCTTTTATCATGCTCACCACACAACCTGCACTGCAAGCGATGGCTTTGTTCAGGGGCTACCAACATGGACTGATGTATTTGGTCTTTGCTACTTTTCCACGAGTCTTCCAAGGCGCATACAACCAAGGGGTCGGCAGAGCAAGTCTGAACTATCTTTCTCTCGGCGTGGGCTTTATCGTTGGCCTCCAGATCTCAGGCCGCATGCAAGACAAAATCTACAACTGGTGCAAGCAGCACGAGGTCGATCCAAATTCGCTCCAGAACACCTGGGCTTCCTGGAAGCAGTACAAGGCAGGCCGTCACATTGAGGAGAAGTTCCTCCCTGTTACCGCGAGCGATTCGTCAGTGTCTCCTGAACCAAATCGTCAATCGATTCCTCGAAAACCACTACCGCCAGTCCGACAAGCGACGGGATTTGATCCTTCTGGAGGCCTTCCAGAGTACCGATTGCCCTTGGTCCTTCCTTTCTCCCTCTTGATCCCCATCGGTCTGTTCGTTTATGGATGGTCAGCTGGGAATGTAAGTGCCCGCCCTTTGACGTCGCTGGGTATGCAGCCGCAAAAGACTCACACTGACGCAATATTGCGAGACAGGGAGTCCACTGGATCGTACCAAACATCGGCACTACCATCTTCTCAATTGGACTGATCGTGTGCTTTAATTGTTCTCAAGCATATGTCGTCGACACATACACGACATATGCTGCAAGTGCGACTGGAGCAGCGGCTTTCGTTCGAACTATGATGGGCTTCTCGTTCCCGTTATTTGCTCCGGGGATGTACGATGCGTTGGGTGTCGGCTGGGGGAACAGTTTGCTCGGTTTCGTCAGTCTTACGCTCGGACTAATTGCCCCTATACTGCTCTGGAAGTATGGAGGGTGGTTGCGGTCGAAGAGCACCTACTGCACGGGCTGAGAAAGCGCCCATTCTTTTTAGTAGCGTTCCATTATCGTATCAGCGTCGATTTCGATGATACTGCACATTCCAGTCACATCCCCTTTGCCTTGACAATGAGCTGAAGTCTTCGGAGGATTGATCCTTCGTGGGCTAGCCATGAGTGCCATGCCACACGCTCGGCAAGGCCGAGAGGCTAGCAAAGGTGGCGCTGGCGTGATCACATCTGCACATGCAACTAGTTTTCAGCTCCGATCTTCCTTCCCTCTACATCCTCCATGACACCTCTTTGGCGAAGCGACGAGTGTGAAGGCGGCTGTGGATCAAGTAAGCACCGAGCCGAGCATGATCACTGTTCAGCTGTCAATACATTGGCTAGACCGCTGACCCGTCACCCATGTTGCTTACCACACCTTCCTTGACGGGACGACTGCCAGCTCCTCGACATGAGCTGAGTTCATGCAGCTCATAGCCCGACCAAAACGCAGCTTACACGCTATGGCTTGCATCCGAGGAGCTGAACGACCTCGCATGCGTTATGGTGCCGGCCATCTTCCAGGCGGAGGGCAACGTCAAGCGAGTGTCTCCAATGGGGAGGCCTCTCTGATGAGAGGTATTTGAAAGCTTTGTCTCCCTCCTCTCTTTCCTCATTCAATCATTTACGAGCCGAGCTCTAAACGACTCTTGAATCCTGTTGAACACAATGTCGTTCCCTGGCCTCTCTCTCAATCCAGGCAATGTAGTTGGCAAAGCACTCAATCGCGACGAGGGAAAGAAGAATTGGCCTTTGGATGTGGCAAAGGTGCCCATTCGTAAGTCATTGTCGACAAGACCCTACCGCATGGCATTCAGTTGACCGTACTCTGCCTAAACAGCGTTCTGGGACACCGGTGTCTTCCTCACCGAGCTGTCGAATCTGAATCACCTTCCGGCCAAGATGACGCTGACGCCTGAGGATCGGGAAGCACTTCGACACAATCCGGAGGCTCTATTTGCGAAGGCAGACGCCAATGCCCCGGACAAGTTGAAGGAGGGAACGGTCAGAGGTACACAGCTCGCGTTGACGAAGGTCTACCAGCTCATCGAAAAGAGCTATGAGGTATGATCGATGCTAGGCTTGCGCGAGAACAGTCTACTGATCTTCCTGGCTTAGTCTTTCATGGACGCAGCTAACTTTGAGCCGTCCTTCCCGCACTACATGACAGTCGAGCAGAAGCGAGCACGTTTCGAGTTTACAGACCCCACCACAGATGGCTACCCGCCGCATCTCAATCTGGGAGCAGCCAACAAGGAATGGTCGGACGCCAATCCGGGATCCAACCAGAAGACGACTCTCAAGGAGCCTGATCTTTTCAGCGCGATGAGGCTTGCACAATTGACGGCTCTTCTGCCCTCGCTGGTCCCGGACACCTTTATCGATCATGCTAAAGCAGGTGTGGGCCAATTCATTGCTCGCGCAGTGTTTGGCGGCACGGGCAGACCTGATGAGGGCGAGAAGCTCGCTGATGTCGAGGAGTACCAGAGAGCGCAGAGAAAGAAGAGTGGAGGCTTCTTCGACAGGAACGACATCTTCAATCTGCCCAACATAGGAGACATTGCGGACTGGTATTCCGATCGACGCTTTGCTCAGCAGTTCTTCACTGGGACCAATCCTGCGACCATTGAATTGGCTTCGGACCGCTGGATTCAACATTTCATCGATGCCGCCACAGATAGTCCGGCGGATCAGAAGATGAAGCAGAAAATCCAAGATCTCTCGTCGCAGGACCGCGCATCTTTGTACGTTCAGGACTACAGCTACTTTCGTAAAGCTGCGGGAATGCAGGAAGGCGATGAAATTTCCTGCGAGTTCGAAGAGACGTACAAATCCGGCCTCGGAACGAAGAAAGCGACCCATAAAAGATACGGCATGGGTTCCGTCTGCCTGTTCCATCTACATGCAGATGGGCAGCTCCGTCCGCTCGCAATTGTGCTCGACTGGCTTGGTAGTGCGGAGACGTCTGTCACGATATACAACAAGGAATTGAGTCTTTCCGATCAAAGGACCGACTGGCCTTGGAGATATGCGAAGACTTGTGTGCAGACATCAGACTGGCTTCGACATGAGGTCACCGTCCACTTGACCAACACCCATCTTGTCGAAGAAGCTACCATCGTCGGGGCAAATCGGTCTTTCGAGGATGGTCATCCAGTCCTTCAACTGCTGTACCCTCACTGGCAGAAGACACTTTCCGTCAATGCTGGAGCTAGAGCCACTCTGATTCCAAAAGTGATCATCGATCTCATCGGGCTCACCACCGAGCAAGCAAAACAATTCATCCGATCAGAGTACGAGACGTTTGATTTCAAAGGAAGATACGTACCTATCGATCTTGAACGACGAGGCTTCCCAACCGCAAAGCGAGACGAGCCGAAATACCAGCAGTACGCATACGCACGCTGCATCTACAGCATGTGGTTCAAGATTCGCTCATTCGTCGACGAAATGCTCGCCCTGCACTACGGCACTGGTGCCGCAGCAGACAAGGCTGTTGCCGCCGATGTGTGTGTCCAAGACTGGGCCGACATCATGCAAGCTCCATCGGGCCCCAATGGCACAGGCGGCGCCAATATCAAATCATTCCCGACGATATCCACCTTTGTTGACCTGGTGGACGCCGTCACGATGTGCATTCACTTGGCCTCTCCGCAGCACACGGCTGTGAATTATCTCCAAAACTACTATCAGTCGTTTGTGGTGAACAAGCCTCCTTGTCTTTACAGACCACTGCCGGCGTCGCGCAAAGAGCTGGATCATTACAAGGAACAAAACTTGGTGGATGCTCTTCCGATGAACCATCCTCGGGAATGGTAAAACTCCCTCTGTCAGCACAACATCATTCCTTGGCTAACATTCACACTTCTAGGCTACTTGCCTCTCACATACCCTACCTCCTCAGCGCCAAGCCTGGCGACAAGGAGAGTCTGATCATTTACGCCGCGAGCAAGTACAATGTGTACAAGGAGAAACACGGCAAAAACGAGCAGGCAATCAAGGAGGCCGCGGCGAAATTTTACCAGAAATTGGCGGAGAGCGAGGCGGAGTTTGACAAGATCGCGGACGACTGTTGGGATGCGGATGATGTGCACTACGATGTGCTGAGTCCGACGTGGAATGCAGTCAGTATTGTGATTTAGCTGACGTGGTCCGGCGTCTTGGTGGCAGTGCAATGACTTCACGACAGAATGAGAGTGATCGCTGCAGTTCCCGTAGGGGTGGGCCTGTCTACGCGGTGAGGGCGCCCGGTCAAAACCCGACGAACGCATCTCAGCGTCGTCCATTAGGTAGGCCCAGAGTGGCCAACCGGTCGAATTCCGCATTTCCGAAAACGCGATCCTCCGTTAGCGCGATTTTCGTAGATATAAAGAGATCCTCACGAGTTCATTCGGGTGTATTCTACACCTATTCGTACTCGCCGTCGTCCTTTTCGCGTCTATTACTATCGTAGTTAAGAGATAGACGTTACTCCTTTACTATTAGCTAATTACGCCCGTACTAATCGAGTATTCGTATTGTATTCGGTGCGTTATTCGCGCTTTATTGTTAGGTAAATGCATCTGTCTTATTGTTAAAGGCCTTACAATTAGGCGTATTACTTTATATTGTCGGCGTTTTTTAATATCCTCGTTACTAAAACAGCTACTACGCGCCTTTCGAACCCTCCCTCGAATATTAACATTACTACTACCTCCGCTAGCGACCGCATTACTATATAGCATCCGTTATAGCCTATCCTCTTCGATATAATTATCTATACGTTTACCGCTCGCCTTTATCTACTGCTCCGCGCACCGCCTCTTTATTATATTCGCTACCTTACTACTGCACGAGATAGTTTATTCCGCGATTACTACGCTCGACGAGTAAGTACAGCCTATTCGTAGTGTATTCGTAGGGCTAATTATGCCTTTATAGCCTTATCCGCCTAAAGGAGGACGGCAGATTCTAGTCGTGTATAGCTATTAAATAGGATATATAGGTTTAAGAGGTAAAGGACTCTACGGACAACAAGGAGGCGTAGAACGCACTATAAGTATAGACACTTGCGATAAAGAGGGGATATCGTAACACTAACTACGTAATATAGCTCTAACCTACGCCGCTACGACTATAGCCGCCGTATAATAGAGACTCCGGAAGGTAGCGCATCGAAGTATCCTTGCGAACTATAAGTATTAGGCTTCTATTCTTTGCCTATTCGTAGACTAATTCGTAATCTAGCTACCTTAAAGCCTAGCGAAATACTTAGGCGATTAGTAAAGATCCGGATTAATTTAAGTGCACTATCCCCGCGAACGAAGAGCACACGTCTTATGCCCTCTACCGTATTAAGCTTATCTCGGTACGTTCGTAGCTAGTTTAGTACTACGTTCGTCCCTTTACTAACTGTTTATAGTACTATCGCGTATACGAGGAGCCTCCGCCCCCGGAAATCGATATTAACGCTTTAGCCGGCGAGGTCGCGGCGCTATAGTAAGACATAAAGGACATGCGTCGCGATATGTCGAAGATGTAGAAGGGTCTTAACGCCGCGAAGCGGCAGTAGTCTACGCTTATAAAGAAGTTCGAGCAGTTTAAGGATATTAAGGTGCGGCCTTAGCTTATAATAATTATAAAGTGGACGTAGTGGGTTTGTAAGGCGATAGGCCGTTAGCTAAACAACACTACTATCTTGTTTAACAGGCTCGATAGTACGCAGAATGCTAGCTTAGATATAGATATAAGGGCGTTAGAGGCTAGTCGCGAGGGCATTATAGCAGCTACATAGGCGGCATTAGAGAATAAGCAGTAGATAGCTTATTCGTAGCTCGTTCGTAGACTCGTTCGGTGGGCTTCGCGAGTCCCACGGTCGTTAGATAGTATAGTATGCAGACTAACGGCTAAAGTCGTGTAAAATGGATTATTTAACGCTCTTATTTTAACTCTTAAGGGGATTATAACCGTTCGTAGCCCGTTCGTAAGCCTATTCGTATAGATAGCATCTCCTATTATTGCTTTAAGCATCGGTTAGCTGCATATACACCCTCTAGCGACAGTATATCCACGGATTTATCGATTTAAGGCTATATATCGCGGTTAGGGGCATTAAACTGCCGTTCGAGGCCTGTTCGTAGCTAAGTTCGTAGATCTGGACCTCGCCTTAGCTATTATCCTATATTCCTTGTTTGTATATGCATACCCTACTAATGTTTGCCCGTCCCCTTAATCGTTCTATATAGCTCTATAGTTATTCGACTAGTTATTCGACTAGTTATTCGACTAGTTATTAAACACTACTGCATGCCCTGCTAATGTTTGCTTGTCCCCTTAATTACTCCGTCCTACTGCCGTCCTTCTCCTATATAGTCTAGCCTATATCCTCCGTTATATCTATTCCCTCTTCCTATACCTCTTTACACTAGCTTAACTTCCTACACCTCTCTTAACGATTAAACCTCTATATACTACACAACTTCTATACTACCGTCGACATACAAGCCCCTTTGCAGCCCTACCTTATCCCCTCGGCCGATCCTCGCCGTAGTACCTCCGTCTATCGCGGTAATAGCTAGCACTCGAATAAGCTATATCTCGGCCGCAATAGCTATACCTCCTTCTACTACATCGAACGCTTTACCGCTAGAGGTAGTATAGAGGGCTATATTATCTTTAAGTTCGTCTATCTAGGCCCTCGTAGCTTAAATCTTCCGATAGCCTAGCCGCAGCGAGTTCTATTTAATAACAAGTGTTATCTACCGAGGGGAGTCGACCTATCGACAATTAAGCGCATCTATAGCCTTAGCGGAACCTCTACTACGTAGGAGGAGATCGATAGGATGTACCGGCATTACTAGCGACTTGGGCTTCGGCTATAGCTAGCTAATAGAGTATTAGCACTAAGTGTTAGACTTCCGGAGGATTAGGGTATATGCACGTAGGTAGACTAGATCGAGTCGCGGGTCGATTATTAACTAAAGGGGGGGTGCTCGAACGGGAGTAATAGTAGCAATAAGCTTTTAATGCAGGACTTTAATTAACGGGCTATCTAGCTACGAGTACATAGGGATCGAGGGCTAAGTGCGAGGGGGCTATCTAAATAATTAATTAAATCGACTAATTATGTAATAATAACTATAGTTAATAAGAGGCCTAAGAACTCCTTTAAATCGTGTCTCCGCTATATAATAGAAGTACTAGGAAACTGCGGGTTGTATTCGCAGCCGGTTCGAGGCCTATTTATAGACTCGTTCGCTACCTAACGCCCTTCGAATGTTCCTAGCGTATGCCCGCCAGCCGTATAGACTCTTATAGAGGCCTTTCTTAATATAGAGGGTACCGCCGTTATAGAAAGGAAGTAGCATTAGGGTAGCGGTAGGCGTATATATATACCCTAGAGGAGGGTAGCTCCGCTACGGCGGCGCTAACGGCGTCGTAGACAGCGGAGCTATCGGTAGGTGCTTATTAGTACCGTGCTATCGGTACCGTACTATCGGCACCGTGCCTTCGGTAACGCTAGGCGACGCTAGACATACGCTAGGCGTACGCTAGTACGGAGCTATCGGCTAAGCTATTAGCTAAGCTATCGGCTAAGCTAGTAGCGGAGCCTATAGTAGAGGTATAAGAGGGTGGAGCCGGTAGAAGACGCTAACCTTTCTCTTAATAATAACGATCTCTTCGGAGGTAGCGTAAACCTAGGCGGAGTCGATCTATATTAGTACGTCTCCCTCCGCCGCAACTACCCTCGATAATACTACCGGCATCTAGTATGCTACTCTAGAATCGCCTCGCATAGTAGAGAGTGTAGGTGCCTCTACTAGCCTTTAGCCTCCGTAACTTAACTCTATAATATAGGTAATAACAGTAGCGTCCGCCGGTTAACAGATAGATCCTAAAGAGAGAGACACCTATTCGTAGGTCGTTCGTGCACTAGTTTATAGCTAGAGCCCCTCGACGGCATACACCGCATTTATGCCGTTCTAGATAAAGTCGATATCCGGCCGCCCTCGGTATTGCTCTAGCTAATTACGGGCGTATTCGGCTACAAGTTCGGGCCTTAATTCGCCTTACTATAGGTCGAGGTAGATAGGATCTATTAGTTTATCGGCCGTAGGCTCCTTAAAGACCTCTAGTCCTATAAATAGTCGTTCCTCGGCGTCGCGGTAGATAGGGATATTAGCTAGATCCGGCTACTAATGCTCGTTAATATATAGCTTGGGTAATTTAGCTAACGAGTGGACGCTATGCTCGACAAATCGAGCACGAAGCGCTATACGAAGTACTATATACGCCTACGGGTGTATGCGGAAACCGTTATTGTTAGTAGCCTCGTCGGATATCCCTACGAAGCTACCGTTATCGTTAAAGAGGGCAAACCCAAGCCTATATAGAACGCTAACGCACTATTAGAAGGTAGCCGGAGGTAGGTATTTATACATATCGAATCCTACGAACTATTAGTCGAATCGACGACGGACATAGGACAATAACCGCACCTATAAGGTCCTACTTTATGCTATCTAAGAGATCTAATAGGATATAAATGCTATAGTCTATAACGCCGTAGAGGGCTAGGTAGTAATACATAGACTAAGGAATCCCCGCGTAAATGTATTGTCGCCGGCGCTACTTCGTAATGCGGTAGTTGTTCTATAGGTAAGCGAAACTAAGCATATAGGCCTAGATAATAGGCATATATACAAATAGCATAGTAATACGGTTATGCTTGTTCTTCCGGAAGTAGTAACCCTATGCGTGTAGCTCCAAGAAGAACTAACGGAATCGAGCAGTAGTAACCCTCTACTGCCGCTACTAT
>JALRMM010000362.1:0-35740 GCA_026122155.1 Zymoseptoria crescenta
ACTTAGCTACGCTAGGCTCCTACTTAGTTAGACTATCGCGGAGTGTCTTCTCGTATAGGCGTCTAGCCTAGGTAGTAGTAGTGTTAGTAGAGGACTCTACCTATTTAGAAAAGCGATTAATAGGTAGCGCTATATCCGGGTTATAGATGTCGTAGTAGTCCTCGCGGATATACGCTTTAGGAGGTGCCTCTACGAATAGTTTTAGAGCCGCGATACGACGATAGATAACGGGACTCTCTACCTCGCGTCCCGCGTTTATAAACTCCTATAAAGAGTAGTTTATGTTGTCGCGCTTCTACTAAGGACTCTACTTTGCCCTCTTCTTCTTCTTAGTCGCTAACGGCAATCCGATATATACTAGCTTATCGATATCTAAACCGGCGTTAGATAGTATACCGGCACGATTATTAGCGTCTTTATCTTACTCTACGTCTAGAAATCTATTAGGGACGACCCGAGTCTAGTTCGGTTAGACCGGCGAACGGGGTCCTACTATCTACTAGTTATAAAGGAAAGTGAACGTTCCTAAACCCCAACGCCTACTATTACGTATAGCGCGCCCGGCCCGCTATATAATAGTCCGTATACTAGTATTTAGTAGGAGATAATACTAAACGACCCGTTTAATATTAGGTAGGTCGACACCTAAGCTAAGCGCCTTAGTTACGAATAGGATCCGAATCTTGGAGTCCGGTTTCTAAAACTCTTTAATTATATTAGCCTACGTTCGCCTAGCTATCCTACCGTAGTAAGTCCTTACTATAGCATATATCTAATTAATCGTTAGGCTCCTAGAGAACTAGCTATATAGATAAGATCGGAGACTAGACGCCGTAGTATAAATGCCTAATCGACTATCGATAAACACTACTATTTTCTCGATCGACTAGGGGTTTAGTATACTATCCGCTCTAGCGAGGTTATCGGTTAGGTATCGAAGCGTCTTATAATTCCCGAGTATACTATCTAGAATAGCACAACATCGTATAGATATCTCGGGTCGGTTAATCGGATCCCGTATAACTACCGCGTCTATTTAAAAGCTAGAGGCTATCTAATACTTAACGAGGGTATCCGGCTCGAGGGTCGCCGAATAACCGAAGAAGCGTACGCGATTAGTTAGGGTAGCCCGAAGATTCTTTAGGAGACTATATTCCTTCTAGAAGCCTCTACCCTCTATCCCCTATTAGTAGACTAGATAGAATTCGTCTAATACGAACAGTCCGAGCTATTACCGTACGGCCGGTTTAACTATTAGCTTCGTAAACTATAACTATATCGCTATCTCGGGAGATAGCATTAGATATATACACTTTCTAGAGTATAGTAACTTCTACTACTTCTCGGTAAGTTCTACCTTAGTGTTCGAGTTTAATACTAATAGTGTTCCTATTAGACTCTCGATTTTCTTAAGCTACTCCTTCCTAATCTAATTAAGCGGAAGTACTAGGATCGACATCTTCTTCCGGATTAGCGCCTATAACTAATATATTAGACTCTTCCTAGCTAAGGTAGCCGCGATCTAGACGAGGTCTTTCTTTTCGAAGAGTAGATGCCGTAGTACGCGTACCTATAGCTTTCGAGTATAGTACGGATATATTAGGCGGACCGCGCGCTCGGTTATATCTACCTACTCGGCCGGAGTTGTAGCTACACTCCTATCTAGAAGCATAGGCCTTTCGATAGCACGGTTAATCTAGCCGTATACCTTATCGAACGCCCGGCGGCGCGCTATTATAATTAGCTACTTTAGCATATCGGTAGGTAGAGAGATAGAGGGTATACGGCATTCGTTAGAAGCCCTAACCTAAGCGGTATCGATAGCTTCTAGACTAATAGCATCCCTCTATGCTAACTAGAATACCCGCTCTAGTAGTAGGCTAACGGACGAGTCGTCCTAGTTAACTAGTATATCTTTAGTTAGTGCTAATACTATCTTCTCTAGCTATCCTACCTACCGTATAAAATAGATTTTTATACTACCCCTACGTAGTACCGTCTAAAGGGCGAGATCTAGTGCTAACGGCTTAATAGGGTTTTATAAGCTACCCTAGATGTTATCGCTATTATCGAAGTTACTTAGCACGTTAGATAGGCTATTACTATTATCGTTATCGTCGTCGATACCCGCCGGAATACGCTTAGATAGGCTAGTAAAAGTAGCGATTTATATACGCGAAAACGACCTATCCGATCGATCCTCCTTATTAGTTACCTTACCTAAGGTATTAGCAACTTGTCCGGACTCGCTAGCGGCAAAACTACTCGAGGTACTTATCGCGAAAGAGGTGTTTAGGTACGACTTCGTAAGGGAAGTATAGGTACCGCGACGTAGTATCTAGAAAACGAGAACGGTTAAGTTAGAGAGTAGGCTACGGGCTATACGGATAACTAAATTTGGTTAGCATTAGTTAGAAACTAAAGAAGGAGTAGGTATTACCGTCTCGCTATATAAACGTATCGTTTAGACTAGGGATATACGAAAGCCTACTCCTCTATTAACTAACGCGTTACGATAAAATAGATAGTAGGAGGTTGTAGAGCACGTTAATCTGCTTTAGATAACTATTATAGATTTTCAGATTTCGTACCTAGTAATACTATCGTCGCTATTAGTCGTTTAGACGCGTTTAGATACTAACCCTCTATGTTAGTGTGATTTACATACAAAGCTAACCCTCTATTACTAAAAAAGTTAGGTTAGGCCCTTAGACTACCTAGAGTAGGGCTAGGTGCTTGCACCTAATTGGCCTGATATGCGAGGTGGTCTGAGCGTCTGAGACTACGGGCTTACCTGAGTTCTGTACACTCCACCTCAGCTTCCGATAAACTTTCTTTTGTTCACCACCATCCTGGTTCCGACGACTCCCGTCCGACCCTCCGCCGACGCAACTCGCCGTGGTCATGCCAATTTCACCTCTGGACGACAGCGGCGTGGCACCCAAACGAAGACGACTGGAGCGCGTGACGGCAGCATGCGACCTCTGCAAGACTCGCAAGGTCAAATGCGACGGCACTCAGCCATGCTTGTACTGTCAGCGAAAGAAGCGAGCTGATACATGCTCGTTCTCGACTGCCCGTCCGCAGACCACTCGTTTAGCGGGCAACACGCCAGGCCATGCTTCTCGCAATCTCGTCAGTCACTCGCCAACTCGCTCAAGAAGTGAGAGGCATCGGACTGAGGAGCCCTTGCATCTACCACGTGCTCTTCAGCATACTGGCCTTGAAGTCCCTGTCCCGCCTCCAGCAGGTCGGGATGACCATCAGGAAGACACAGTTGTGCCTCTCGAAGCTCGTCTGCTACGAGATGCCCAGGGCAAAGTCATCTTCGTAGGAGACTGCGCGCCGCTGTCCTTTTTGCAAACTGTGCGACACTTGATTGCGTCCGAAGTCGACCCAGACGGCTTCGCAATTGCGATCTCTCGTGTACGTTCCGCTGGAGTCGAGAACTTCGAATCTGGGACTGAACAACATCGTATCCAGGATGCCATCATAGAAGTGGCTCGGCCTACTTCGTCGGGCGGGCGAGCGGATACGCTTCCGCCGCCCGTAGATGCCAACGAGGTACAAGCACTGATTGCGGAGTATTTCGTCGTGACTACTGGTCTGGCCGACCTGTTCGACGGTGATCATCTGGTTTCAGACGTGTCGTTGTGGGCAAGGAGTGCATCAACTGACGATCCCGTGAAAGCTGCGACGTTCCGCTTAGTGCTGGCGATTGGAGCTCAAGGGAGCGATGAAGCAAGAGCTGAGACTTGGTTCAAGTCCGCGAGAGACGATTTACTAACGAACATGTGCGGCAGCATGACCGTTGCTACTGTGCAGGGCTTTACTCTGCTTGCTCTGTACATGCTACGTGCATTCCAGCCGAATGGCGCATACCTGTATTTTTGTAAGGTGATTCTCAGCATCCGCCCCCATTGACCGCCACTGACAAATGTTCAGCATTGGCCGCTCGTACTGCTTATGCAATTGGCCTTCACCGTACCGAAGTCAACGCATCCTTTGGACCTTCCAAACACACCGCAAGGTCAGTGAACTCACACTGGACTCGGCTCGTACACTTACACGCGACACAGAGACCGGATATGGAAGACTTTGCGCGTTGTCGACATGCTGATTAGCAATATCCTCGGCCGGCCGCCATCAGCTTCTGACGTAGACTGCACGGTCAAATACAGTACCGCCGACATCAGCCTGCCGTACCACATTTTGGACTCCAGTGTCCAGATCTTCATGATCATCGAGCGAGTCGTGGTTGAGGTCTACTCTCGCAAGCGAATTTCCATCCGCATCGCCAAATACGTGTCGCAACAACTAAGAGCATGGGCCACGAAGTGGCTTAGTACACTGGTAAATGCGACGTCTCTTCAGAATCCGGATGCGTACGGCCGGGACACGGTTGTCGGCGCCTGCCAGATTTTGTGCTCATACTACTACTGTATTATGTTGCTTACAAGGCCATTTCTGATTTACGATTTGTACGAATGTTTGGGTGCATCGCTGAAGGCTCACGGTACCCAGGCCGAAAATGACGAGAAGAGAAAGTTCTCCGATGCGGCGCTCGAGGCAGCTGCTTCCTTTGTTGAAACTTTGCAGGATATCATCGTTGCTGGGAAGATGCCATTGAGGATGCCCCTGATCGTGTATGTGCTGCACCACTCTCAGAGAACGCTGATATATACACAGCTGACATCGCTCAGATCTTGGCTATTCACTACTTCTCTCGTCCTAGCGGTCGGAGTCCTGGGTCGGAGCGGACTGGCTTACGAGGAAAGCTGCCGGGCCTCGATTGCCTGCTTGGAGTACTTCGCTGAGGTCGACCCTCACGCGAGACAATACGCACTGATCGTTCAGTCACTGATCAAGACAACAATCAGACATGTCAAGGAGCGAGAGTCTCGATTGAGATCCAAGCGAAAGCAAGCATCTTCTCAATTGTTTGGGATCCTCCCGGTCGATGCTGAGGATGCCGAGCCAGTCCCTGAGCCAGTCTCCACGGCACAGAATGAAAGTATTCCCGCAGTGTCCTTGCCTGAGCAGCAGGAGGGTCTTAATATAGGCACCATGCCTGAAGACTGGACCATGTACGACGCCGACTTCTTTGCATTACCGTGGCTCAACGAGAGCGACGTCGGTCTTCAAGACTTCCTGCAACCCGGCCGGCAAAATCTTGACGGATCGTCTCTCGCGGACATCCCGCTATTTCCAATGTATGATCAGATCAGTGGTCCATTCGGCAATACCACAGGAGTTTGATGGTAAATCTGGTTGATGCTCCTATCCTCAGCATTTCTCAGCTGACCGCTGTATCCCGAGTCTCGTCTCGTGATGTCCTCAAGAAAGGAATCAGCTTCGTCCCGCCAGTACCGACCAACTCCTGCGTCGACGGTACAGTGGAAGCCATTTTCGTAGATGCAGATGCGATGCTCACGCGATCGCTGTGCACTTCGCCTGCCTCCGGTGATCGAGGCATCCGACTCGGAAGAATGATGTACCTGGTCACCAGCTGGATGTGTTTATCCCGAAAGCCACTCAGCGTCGCGACAGCAGCATTGTATGCGTCTCGGAGCTCGATGTTGTCTTGGTGAGCGTCCACATATCCACGAATATTGGCCACCGCCTCGATATCGTCAAGAAACCTCGCATGCGGTCCAGGCATGTAGTCGCGCATCTCCTGGTGGAAGTTGCCACACTTTGTGTGCTCGACCCCGAGAACCGCGTCGAAGAATTGAAGCAAGGAACTCTGGCCGTTACTACCGCCTCGATACTTCCTCCACGAACCCTGACCATCGCCTTCGTCGTAGAACACACCGTTCGGCAACCCCGCGGCCTCCATGTTCATGCTCCCCGCCAGGAATGGCCGAATCTCATGGTAGAAATACTGTGGTCGACATCGTTCGTCCATCCGCTCCAGCAACTGGCCAATATCCAAAATACTCTGGCGCAGACCGACCAAGCTGAGAACTATCGTCGCCACATCGTCGTGCTCAACGGCTTCCATGGCTTCGACCATCATCTTGATCAAAGGCCCAGCTCTTGCTTCCATGGCGTTGGAGATGATGAAGAACCATGACTCGTCGTTCGAGCCAGTCTGGGTGTGTATCGACTCCAGATCGTCCGGAAAGGAGAAGTCGGCGTTGGGCTTGTTGGGCGTCCAGTTCCAGAGGTTGAGAGCGGCATATGTGGCTACCGGGTGCACTTCGAGGTGCTCCGCCGTCGCGAGGAAGGCGACGGTGATCGCTGGTGGTAGTCGCTGTCACGATCGTCAGTGTTTCTGTGCGGATGGATCCTCTCAGGATAGGCAATCTTACCTGCGCTGGCTCAGGGCCTTGCCAGACGTACGCTTGGGTCAAAATTGCCAGGATGGAATACGCTCTTTGCCATTCTGGTTCGCTGTACAGATGCGATGTATCGAGCACCGGCAACGCATCGACTCTCGTTCGAACCGATCTGCCTCGCAAGAGTCCTGGCAGATCCTCCATTATGCTCTCCCATGGCTGGTAGTAACCATGGGGTAAACTGCGGAGAGGCGGCTCTGCGGGGAGGAAGCCATTGACTGTAATGCCGTATTGCTCGAGTGCGGCAGGCGAGGGTAGCCTACTGATCTTGATAGGCATGTTGGCGCGGAGGTCGAAAGAATAAATGGAAATTGTCCGGAGGAGTGTTGGTAGAATACATTTCTTCTATCTACGGCGGCGCTCGGTCGCTTAAGACTCTCGCCTTGAATCGTATGATCCACTCGATTGTGGATATTCATAGCATTGATTCTCTCGGTTGCAACAATAAATCTCATCTGTTACGAATTTCATGAGAAACGACGACGGAACGGAAGCATGATCCGTCGGATCCTTTGTCTCAGTCTGGGCATATGTCATTGTTCTTCACATGTCCGTTCCGACATCTCACGCGCTAGACTCTGCCATCCGACACAAGCCGTGGCGCTGAGAGGCCGTCACCACTACTTCATCGTCGGATCAGGAGTTTTGAGCGTCGGATGTCCATATTCACTACCACCTTCCGCGTTCGTCGTGCATGTCAAAGTGAGAAGTTGTCCTCCGTTCTTCAGCAGTTCTTTCCTCACCACATTCCAAATACAACACAATCGTACGCCCATATTCCTCTCAACAACTCACAATGGACGCCCACAAGTCAATCGAGGCCCTTCGCAACGGCGAGCGAGTCTCATGGCCAGAGAACATCAACACCCTTGAATTCGCCCAATCTCTCGACAGCAACAAAGACTTGCCAAGGTATGAACGAGTAGCGGTTATGCGCAATGCCAACGGATCCTGACAATATACAGCTTCCGTGACGAGTTCGTGATCCCGACCAAGGCACAATTAAAACGTAAGACCCTCAAAGACGATGCTCAGACAGCCGCCGCAGCATCAGGACCGGAGGATGAGGCGATCTACTTCTGCGGGAACTCACTAGGACTCCAACCCAAGGCCGTTTCGGAGTACATGTCCGCTTACCTCAAGACATGGGGATCGATCGCTGTCGGCGGGCACTTCACAGAGTTGGAGGACTCGCCGCTCACGCCGTACCAAGACATGGCAGCCGATTGTGCACGGAAGAGCGCCGATATCGTCGGAGCCTCGCCGGAGGAGATTGTGATCATGAACACTTTGACTGTCAACTTGCATTTAATGATGGCTGCTTTCTACAAGCCGAGCGGGAAGAGGACGAAGATCATGTGCGAGTGGAGGCCGTTTCCGAGTGATTGGGTGAGTACTGCCGACCGTCGATTCAAGATATCCGAGCTAACATGCCTCCCAGTACGCAATCGAGTCCCAAATCGAGCACCACGGCCTCAACGCAAAGGAGAACATGGTCCTCGTCAAGCCCGACGACGGCTACACAATGACAACCTCCAACATCATCTCCCTCATCTCCCAACACGCCTCCGAACTCGCTCTGATCCTCCTCCCCGGAATCCAATACTACTCCGGCCAACTCCTCGACATCCCCACCATCACCGCACACGCCCACTTCCACGGCCTCACCATCGGCTGGGACCTCGCCCACGCCGCCGGCAACGTCGAACTCAAACTCCACGACTGGGACGTCGACTTCGCCTGCTGGTGTAATTACAAGTACATCAACTGCGGCGCGGGCGGTATGGCGGGCGCGTTCGTGCACTCCAAGCACGGCAATAATGGCGCCAACACGGGGTTGAAGGGTTGGTACGGCGGCGACAAGTCCGTGCGATTCCTCATGGACAACAAATTCGTTCCGACGCCTGGTGCGCAAGGATTCCAGCTTTCGAACCCGTCGATTGTGGACTTGACTGTTCTTTCCGCTTCGCTTTCCGTCTTCAACAAGACGTCCATGCACGCTTTACGCTCGAAGTCGCTTCTCCTGACTGGATACGCGGAGCAACTCCTCGGCGGCGTCGCGGAGCGCACACAGTCGAATGGAGAGTACCCCTTCCAGATCATCACGCCCACGGATCCCCGGCAGCGCGGCACGCAATTGAGCGTATTGTTGAAGGAGGGATTGCTGGAGCCGGTCAGCGAAGCGCTAGAAGGCAATGGTATTGTCTGCGATAAGCGAAAGCCTGGGTGCATTCGTGTGGCGCCTGTGCCGCTGTACAACACTTTTAGTGATGTGTACCGGTTCATGCAGACTTTGGAGAAGGCTGTCGCGCCGCAGGTTGGCGAGGAGAAGTCTGGGTCGGTTGAGGCGAGGTTGTAGGTGGTGAGGATGGATAGTTTTGAAAAAGTTTAGCGATTTGGAGCAACAGGACTGGGAGCATTGGGTGCATGAAAAGTTTGAGCCATGTAGAAAGAGAAATGTGGAAATGACTGTGATTGAGCTGTCAATCCATCCAGCGAATGGTAGTAATCCTGATCCACAGTCGGTCTATGAGAACATTGTAATGTCCGAGCGAATCAAACAGTTCTGCTGTCGCACGGCTCAACAGTGTAGCAAGAGTTGCAGGTCCTCAAATGAGACAGCACGAATCAGCCCGATCAGGGGCCTTCCTGCATAGAAGCCGCCTGTGAATTCGTAAGACCTTACCGTGAATGACAAGAAGCTGGCGGCACCGCTCGCAAAGAGGCGCTGCTCACTCCGCGCCTCTCTCGAAGCGATCTGAGGGGCAGAAGGACTAGATCCTACAGAGCCGGCGAGCTCTCACGGAGACTGGAGCCCACGCTCAGGAACACACCTTCGTAAGGCTACCCCGTGTCGAGCACACCTCGTGCAGAAATCTACTTCCTCCAATCCATGTCTTCTCCGCTCAATACGATTTCCGCAGCTTCGACGGCCTGTTTTGCTTCTTTTGCGGACAGTCCCTCGCCATGTGTCCCTTCCCACTGCACTGATGACAAGTCATGTTCGCCAACGGCGAACCTTTCGACCCCCCTCCACCGGATATACTCGTCACGTTATTCAGATCAATCTCCTTCTCGCGCCGTTGTTTCGATATTCGTAATGCATCGGCTTGCTCCGCTCGCTTCTTCTCTTTCCGCTCTGCGCGCAGTCGATCTGTAGCATCTTTGCGGCCTTGATTGATGAGGCTCTTGACTCCAGTTGGGTCGTCTTCCTCGTCTATTTCTCCTTCCTCCTCCTCGTCGTCCTGGTCATCTGGGTCTGAGAGGTCTGCATTCGCGTCGTCCTTCTTCGGCGCGCCTCGTCCAAACTTGCCAAAGCTCTTTCTGCCCGGCATGTTTCTTCTCGCCGAGTCGTCATCCTCTGAGTCGGAAATTTGTGCGGCTTTCCTATCCACCGAATCTAGTGCAGAGTATCCCGCGGAAACGATGCGTAGCGGCGACTCAACAACCGGAGTTTGCGGCGTCTTGAAGCTCAAATACCACTTCGTCTCGCCCTTGCTTGCGGCTTCCAGCTCGATCGCCGCTACCCGTTTCTGTTCTTGCGCGGCAGCTGCTTGCTCCATGATCTCTACATCCGTGCGAGGACTCGGTGCGGGCGAAGAGGTGTAACCGCGGTTAGACATTCGCTGTTTCTTCGCGGGTGGTTCTGCTGGTGTTGAGGGCGACGATGAGGCAGAACCTCTCTGCATGAACTTCATGCCCGCGAGTCGCGAGGACATGATCTTGGGTTTGCCACCGGGAGTCGCCATGGTGGATGGATGTTCGTGTTGCGTTGTTGTCCGATTCTGGCAAGTCGCAAAGTGGTTGAAGTTGACGAGGCGGCCAAAAGTGTCCCACCTTTTTTCTGCGATCGAGACTTTTGGCCTGACCCCGACCTCTCTTCACTGCTTCAAGTCGGTCAACCTCAGTGCTCACCTCCTACATCTTACATATTCCTGCGATTTCTGTGTCAGCATCGCCTCTGATCATTCCCGTGTTACACATTCGCTGCTCAACTATCTGAAGACATGGTCTATGATGTGCTATCCGCTACAGCTTCGAAGCTGACGCTCTGCTGAAGGGAGCAATGCATTGGATTGACTTGTAGGCCAGGTCTTTACCAAGCTCTCAGAGCCGGAGCATGGACTCGTGTATTTCCAAAACTTTCGTCTTATATTGCGCAATGCGGTATCGATTGCGCGAGGGAGACCCGGGAAACTGGTGATTTCCTAATCTTGTTGACATGCCACAGCTACTGTTGCCCGTACTCTACTTTATATGAATCCCTCGATATTACCTCGGGCACTAACTCGAAGTCATACATACTAAGCCATACGACGGCGCACGGGGAAGCGACGACACTCGAAGACGTGATAGTACTCTCGGAGACGTGAGCACCCACCTCGCCGTGCTCGCTGTTTTCGCCGTCCACTACGCTCCTCATTGCTGCATCGTGCGGCTGATGTCTCGGTACACAACCGAGAGCAGCACAGCACTTCCTACTGAACGGCTTCGATGGACAGCAAAGCAAAGCTGCACACTTCTGCGGCATAACCGCGGACTCCCGCCGAAGGCTTCCGATACAATCAGAGAGCAGTGCAATCAAGAAGCAGTGCAATCAAGGAGCAGTGTACCAAGACATTCGATTCAATGGCCGTGAAATAACTAGCTTCATGTCTATGATCGCTACAACAATCGGCATCATCGTATCCAAGCGTGGTCTCATTCTATTCAATCTCTATACATCTTACCAGTCGTAGAATTCGCTCCATAAGCCTGAGCCTCTGCACTAGCGCCCAAAAAGTCATTCTGACCCGCCAGTTCCTCCGTAGGACTCGTTTTGCCCGATGAAGTCTCCCAGTCTTTCATCAAATTCGAAGCAGTCCTCCGTAGCGTGTTCAATCCAGACGTCTTCCTCATCACAGGCCACGGCAGAGGATCTTTCTTCTGCGGGTCGAGCAAGTCGTTGTTCAAGCTGACGCTCGTTCGCGGGCTCGGACCCACGGTCGATGGGAGGGTATTCGTGTCGGACGTGACACTCGAGCCGTAACGTGAGAGGTCCGGACTATCGTCCCAGGTGTCCCAGGGTTCGCTTGTTGCAACGGAGGTAGGCCTCTCGGTGGAAGGGCTCCTCGCAACTCGCTTTGTGCTCTTCTTCTTCCTCGGAACAGGAGTGACGTCTGTAGCAACACCATGTTCACTCCAAAAAGATGGATTCACGAGATCTGGAAGTCCCGCCTCCGACTGCTTGCGAGTTGGCGACTTCTGTGATCGGTCCGCAGAACTCTTGCCCACGGTCGAGGCTCGAGAGCTGTCTCGACTCATCTGCTTCTTGGCCATCTTCAAGGTCTGCGTGGAACTCTTCGTCCTCGGCGTGGGTGGTTCTTGCGTCGCATCTTCACCCACGGTCGCCTGCCTAAGGTCTTCCCAGAAAGTCCACAGTCCATCCTTGAAGGTCGCCGCCATCTTTTTACCCGTGCGAAGAATGGCTTCTTGGTCGATGTTGTTCTCGATGAGGTTGAGATTCAAGCTGGCTTGAAGTGCTTTGTCTGCACTGTCGCCAAAGTCGGATATGGTAGAGGCTCGAGGCATATGCAAAGGGTTGCCGCGCGATGCTTGAACCATACGGTCGAGGTCTTGCCAATCCCCATTCTTGACACTGCTTTTTCGAGGTGGTAGTCGTGGAGCAGTGGCGGGAGACGCCATCATATTATCTCTCGCCGGAGACAGCAGTGATAGTGTCCGTGTATGTCTTTGCCCTGGCAGCACAGTCCTATTGCTCGTCCTGCTTCCATTCAATAGTGCCTTGCGCCTCTCCATCTCATGCTGCATCCATGCACTCGAGCCGTCCGAGTCCTCCTCTCTATCCGCAGCAGGGAGATTTGTTTGTAAAGGTTGCATCTTAGTCGACCTTCTCGCATCCTCCCGCTTCTTCTGTGCTTCGTGCCGCGTCCATTGTCTCTTCAACTTGTCCAGGTCCGCCTCCGCTCGATGCAACTCCTCCCTCATTTCCAGGACCTTCCGCTCTGCCGCAGCTATTGACTGAAGAAAGTTACCATCTGAGGGCGTGCTCGCTTCAGCAGAGGCATCCTCCAGCGCCGGCCCTCTGTCCCTCAACGGCGAAATAGATCTCCGAGGTGTACCCTCTCCCCCTGCTGGCTGCACCGGAAAGTGCACGGAGAACCGGTTCGATCTCCCCGACACCAGCGGCCCAGAGATATTCGACGTTGTCCTCGCATGGCTCTGAAAGCTCGCTCTTCCAATCGATCCCACAGACGGCGCCGGACTCGCCGGGACCTGGTCCGTCATCGAGTTGTTGTCACTCGGACTCGTGCCATCGTGCCCGTTCGAGGTCTCAATAGGAATATCGGTTTTGGTAGGATCGGACATCGCCCACGGTCGTGGGGGAGCCAAGATACGGGATCGGATGGTGGAATAAAGACATGTAGGGAGAAAGGGAACAAAGCAACCCCTACTTGTTGAGGTTGTGCTCTCCCGTGCAGGGTTCCCAGATTGGGCTTGGAGTTGTTATTCATGCAAGCTAGGAGGCGCGGATGACGTGAAACGCCCGAGCCTGGAGTCGCGTCGTCCGAGAGTTTGAGCTATTCTATTGATTGCCATGTGCAAATAATGGCCCACATGATGGCCACATGATCACATCAGGATATCCCATATTGCTTCGTTCTTCGATGTTTGTGTTGTTCATGAGGGCGATAGTCGGTGACGCAGACACTTGACCTGCTAGGAGACCGATCGTGTCGTTTCATTAATCATATACGCTACTAGATACATCGCAGAAAACAAGGTCATAATCCACATCATTCATGATCAAGAGCATCCCCCTTCAAGAGATCCTCGCCGCCTTCCTTAACCCCTCCATGATATTAATCAAATTGTCCACCAGCGGCGGATTCCTCGTCTCATGATGGTTTCTCCTCATCAGCAACACCACCGCACCAACAACATCATTCGGGTCAGCAACCAGTGCTGCGCCCTCATTCTGCGCTTTGGCCGTCCATGTCCTTATCGCAGCAGAACCCTTTCCATGCACCAGCCATCGCTTGACGGCATTGTCTTCCTCAACATCCAGGAACGCTGTGCCGCTGCCGTTGGACAAGGGACCGGGTTCTGTCGCGCGGGTGATGATGCCGTAGGACCAGAACGCCAGGCTGGCTTGGTAGACGGCGATGGCGGCGAAGTCGCAGACGAGGCCTGACCGGAGATCGCGGGCGGCACGGAGGACTTGGCCGGCGTGCCAGAGGGCTTGTCGAGCTGTGGCTGTTCGGGTCCATTGTACTAGTGATGGATAGACGCGGCGAGATTCTTCTTCGCCTTCGACGCCTGCGAAGAGCTGGACATCGTCGAGGGACATGTGGAGGTGCATTAGGAGGAGTTCGACGATGAGGGTGACTTTCGTGTCTTCCACTGAGGAGATGCGGAAGCATTGCATGAGTTTCGTGAGTTCGGCGTGGCGGGTGGACATGAGCATGTTGCCGTTGTTCCATTGGTTGTGTGTGTCCTTCATGGTGGAGTCGAGCTGGCGAAATTCCCAGATCATGCGCCAGGCGGCACCGAGTACAGCCATCGAGGCTTGACGCTGGTCGACGAAGATGTCGCGCACGGCGAGGATGTCGAGATCTTGAATGCAGTCGACGAGGGAGGGCTGGCGTTCATGACGAGGACCGGTATTGCGCATGTAGGTTGCTTTCCAGGACTCGGCGGAGGGAGAGTGCCATAAGTTCTCGGACTCCGGTAGGGGTAGATAGAGTTCGGCGTAGGAGATGAGAGGACTGCTGAGGAGCGAGACGGAGGCTTCAAGATCGTGACGGAAGAGGTGGAGTGCGAAGCGTTTGCGGGATTCCTGTTTGACCCATCGTCGCCATTTGCCTTCGAGGACTTCGCCCTGATCCTCTGCGTACGGTACGATGCGTTCGTATGTCCCGCGGCGGAAGAGGCCTCCTCGACGTGCCATGGTCACGAGAACTTGCTGAAAGCCTTCTGCCAGTTCCATCTTGCGAGAGTCGCCACTCCAGAGGCCAATCTTAAGCTGTAGTAGTGACGCCTGCATTATTTGCAGGTCACGCATGAGCGTGTTGTCTTCTTCTACCTGGACTGCGACCGCTGTTCTGATGGCCTCCTGAATGGCGTAGCCGACTTTACGGATCGATGCATCAGGAGTTAGGACTGCTCCAGCAGCAGTGATCGCGGCGAGCACTTCCGGTCGTGTCTGTCCTGCCAGCAGAGTCGGAGCATGTATCCAGTGCTTCGCATGTGATCCGGGCGAGGTCAATGAGAATTGAAAGAGGCTGTCGAGGAGTCCAATGGAAGGGAAACAAGCTACTGCACGCGGTATGCTATTAGGCTTGCAAGTGCTCAAAACCATGGCAAGGATCTTGTCTCGGGAGGTCTGCGAAAGGGGCTCGCATGTCACCCTTCGATCGATGTCGAGACTGGTCGGGGTCGGTAGGCTAAGATTGACCTGCTCGGCACTGCCCGAGTCCTTCGATAGAGGTCTGAACCGCCACACGGACGCCTTTGGCAAGGCAGCGGTGTCCATCGGAGGTACTGGTGCTGACGTGAAGCTCGGCATGATATCCGAGCCGGTCGTTGGAAAGCCAATGCTCGGAGTGCGTAGATCGAATGGATTCGCGTGGTTGTACGTATCGAGAAACGTCAGGTCCATGTCGTTCAGCTCCATGTTCGTATCAACACCAAAGTCGAACAGTTCTCGTGGAGTCCACGGTCCTTGCTGGAAGTCTACAGCTTGGACGTTCGACTGGTTGCCATCGTAATGCATCTTGTGTCGGAGGTAGTCGAACATACCTCCAGGCGTCTGCGGTGGCATCATGGAGCCCTCCATGCCCATTCCTATCTGCTCATGCGGTTGTTGCATTGGAGCAGTCTGCTCGGTTATCTGCATTGAAGGCGCTTGGTTGGGATGTCCAAAGGAGTTTCGATGCTGAAGCGGTGTCTGTTGCTGCATTGCCTGGATGTGCTGCATGCTTTGCATTTGATGTTGATGTTGATGTTGGGCGTTCTCACTGTAGTGCTGCTGCTGCTGCTCATGATGCTGGTCTCGATGGTGCTGTTGCGAGTCGTGGTATGGCGGTGGCTGCTGCTCTTGAGGTTGATGCTGGGTTTGATGCTCGTACGCCGCACCCTGTTGGATTGAATCCTGATTTACATCGTTGGGGAGGTAATTCGGCGTGAAGTTGCACTGAATGTTCTTCTTCGTACAACGTTTGCAAGGTTTCTCTTCTTCACACTTGAGGTGAAGCCCAGCACACGCCTCACACGCCTGAGATACGCGGGAATGTTGAATGACTGGTGGTTTCGACTGGGGATCATCCTTGGAATGGCCGAGGGTGTGCCGCTTGAGAAGATCTGCTCTTGCAAAGGCTTTTGTGCAGATTTGACATGCGTATGGCTTTTCCTGCGTGTGCATCCTCACATGACGGGAGAGATGATCCAGGCGCGCATAGCTTTTGGAGCACTTCCCGCAGCTATAGAGACGCGCATTATTGTCTGGCCCGCTGGTTGTAGCCTCTCCAGAGGTGGAGGCGGTCGCATCGCCGCCAGAAGTTGTCTCCGTTGCGGACCGCTGGCGTTTGGGTGCTCGCTCATCGGAGTCGTTCTGTGCATTGTATGGGACCGTCTGGGCTCCAAGAGATGGCGAGGCTTGATGAAACGACATGGCGGGCATGTAGTGGTGATTAGACGCAGAGCATGGCCTTCTGATTGTGGAGGACATCGGGTGTCGGGTAACACCGAGGCTTAAGAACGGCATGTGGCCCGCTTCTAGATATGAAGTACGAAGTACTGCGTAAGGTATAAAAATCGAAATAGACAACGAATGAATAACGATTCTAGTAGCCTCAATTATTTTGGACCAAGTGCCCCTTCTTGGTCTTCAACAAGGCTTGAAACTATTTGCAACTCGATCATGTCTTCATAGCCGCGGTTGGTCAAGCTGTAAAATGTGCCTTCCAACCTACAACATCAACAGCAAAAGTCAGAGCGGAGTAGTCTCCACCAAGGGACAAAAGAACCTCGCAAAGGGTATCATCAGCAATCGCAACCTCCACACAAGCCATTCCCATCGGTCAAATGCACAGCCATTCAGTCATCAAAAGCCGCCTCCCTTCGCGTCCCTCGGACCCAGCGCTCCTGCACCCCACACACCGACCAATCCCCAGAATCCTATCCTCCACCCTCTCACAAGTCCGGACGTGCCTTGCCCTCTCCTCGTCCTCAACATGCCATTCGTTGCCTTTGTCGTCGTCTCGCCTTCCAAGTACAGAATGCTGTACACCGTTCCCCAGACTCCAACATACGGCGCCGGGTCGACGATTAACTGCAGATCCGTCTGCTTCGCTGTTGCAGCAGACTTCAGTTCTGCGACTTGTGCTCGGCGAACGATGGTTTCCAGTGGAAGGCGGATGAATAGCTCGGTGAGAGTTGTTGTGAAGCTGGCGAGGCTCCATAGTGATGGGGAGAGTTCTGGTGTGATTCGCAATTGGCGACGAAGGAAGAGGGGTGTCGCGGCAGAGAAGACGTTCGGAATGGAGTGATAGAGAGCTGTAGGTAGCCAGAGAGAGGACGGGGCGAGGTTGGGAAGACGGCGAATGTTCTGTATCAGACCGCGTGGTGACTCCGAGACGGGTGTGACGATCAGACGAGTCCGGACGAGGTCGAGGGGTGCGAGGAGGAGGCCTGTCAGGCAGCTGGATATGCCGATCACGATCAGCGATCCGATGGCATTCGGGCTATCGGTCAGATCGATACCGCTGAAGCCGGCGGCACCTGCGACCGTCAGACCAGGCGCGAGCCCACCTTGGTCGGGACCGGGGATGTCTGGTAAGCCGAGAAGAGCGAGCAGGAGACTTCGGATGAAGGAGTCGGTGGTTCGCAACAGGATGGAGTAGAGGAAAGTAGTGTTACTCGCTCGCCACATTCCGACCGCGCCGGAGGTGTTATATAGAGCTGCGATGGCATTCATGACGCTCGCGGGCTTCTTAAGCCGTATCATCACATCTTCAGCTGCATCCCGTTGTCTGCGGGATCGAGGTCGTGGTGTGGGTGATGGAGAGACATCCTGACTTGGCGGTGTCCTCTTCCTCCTTCGCGGTGACCGACTTCGTGGTGCCGCTGATGAGAAGTAGTCAGGCATGTCATCGCTGTGGTCGCTGTCGTATGGGTCATCGAACATCCTCCCCCGTGCGCTGCTTCCTCCCCTCCTGCTCTTTGGTGTGCTCTCGATACCGGTCGCCTGCGGAAGGGACACCTGCAATATCGTCTTCGCGACATCAAACGGCTGCGCGAGGAGAATCGATGTATACCGCCATGCTAAAGTGTCGATGAGGCTCCTCGTAGTTTGCCATGCTTCGCCGGTGGTTGACTTCAGATCCAGATCAGGCAGGTAGTCTCGCGCAGTGTCGGAAAAGGAAGAGCCTTGCTGTGTCGTTCGGTTGATGTGAGGTGCTTGCGCAGTAGAGGCGGAGATATTTGGTGTTGAGGACCCGATCGAAGGTGGTATGTAGTAGGGTCGCAATGGATTGGGTTCGCGTGAAGGCGACATCGGAAATCGGTCCTTGTCCATGGTCGTGCTCGATGTCAGATATATAGGTCGACTACTCTCGCAGGTCGAAGGTGTAAATGGTCCAGGAGTGAAGTGTTGTGCAAGTTTAGGAAGAGTTGGCAGTTTGGAAGCTCCCTGATGATGATAGCGGCGTCAATAGAGATCTGCCTTGGCGATCGGCCTCTCCAGACTTCATGCATATCTGCTGACGACTTGACATTGAAATTATTCTCTCGGCGGCGAAAGAACACAACATCATGCGGTCGACGACACTATTGCGATCGAAATGCCTGGCGGTATCACGGACGGCGACGACGAGTATTAGAACGGTATCACGAGAGCATGTCGACAATGCCAGTCGACAGCTGAGGAAAAGTACGGCGACATTCGCATCGCAAAGAGCATACACATCGAACAGCCGTAGGGCCATTCCCTCAATGTCAAGCACAGTCCAACGGTCACATCCAACACATACCTCCTCACCTCATCGGACATTCCACACCACCTCTGTGCGTCAACACGGCGACCTCACGCCACCCAAGCCCGGCGAGGAAAGAAGAGTGACATTTATCGACAAGGATGGTCAAGAATCGACCTTTGAGGTCAGCGATGGAGACAACCTGTTGGATATCGCACAGGCGAATGATCTTGAAATGGAGGGTGCGTGTGGAGGAAGCTGTGCATGCAGTACATGTCATGTCATCGTGAAGGACGAGGAGATGTACGACAAGATGGTGTGTCCAATCGAACGATTATGAAGGGGAGCTCTGCTGACAATATCTCAGGAGGAACCATCAGACGACGAGAACGATATGCTGGACCTCGCATTTGGACTCACAGAGACCAGCCGATTAGGATGCCAGGTCGTGATGAGCAAAGAGATCGACGGACTGGTTGTAAAACTGCCGAGCATGACGAGGAATCTGCAGGCCTCGGACTTTGCAGAGAAGGAGAAGAAGGGCTGAACGGGAAGAAGCAGGCCGTTCCCCTATTGTGACCCGCGCGCTGGAAGTTTTTGCTGATGCGGCATACTGTACAGAAGACTCCGACGTATACGAGGCAACGGCTGGGTCGCTGTATAAAACAACGGCACACGCAATCTGGTCGGACAGAATAGTGGCCACTGTACAAGACGAATCAACTCCGATCTCACGAACGAAGCTCTCGGACTGCTGCATGTACCAGTTGCCCATCCGAGACATTCACTTATGCCATGCTCGGACAACACCATTACTACTGACGACTGAATAGCTCCGCATCGTCGACGTTTACCTTCCAGCAGACACACCTCCGCATACTGCAGGTCTCACCCCAACCCCACGACACGCAGAGTCTCACTCCAAGATACCACAAAGCAGCACAACACCCAACGACACGATCCGACGCACTGTAGCAATCAGGCCAAGCAGATAGTATCCGCTTCCACTACCTTTATATACCCCCAATCCCATCTCCCAGAAGCCCAAACCACACACCACCACCAACTCCCACTCTCCAATCCACCTCCCACTCCAACTCCAACCCAAACACCACCATTCGAGCTGGTCTCGTCTCCCCCGGTGCGCCACAACCCAGCACACTCGCTCGATACCCACCCACCACAGCCCACCAGCAAGCCGGCCTTGCTCTCTCCAACCCACAACCCACCCCCCAACCCTCCCCAGCAACAATGGCTCGCACCAAGCGCAGCAAGCCAAGCACCGGCCACAGCACCCGCCGCAACACCGACCGCAACACAGGCCGCAACACCCAACGTGGCTCAAACCGCCGCTGTCCCGACCACCACGGTCAGGACCACGCGCAAGTCTACATCGGTAGCGACTTCCGCCACCGACACGAAGGCTGCGAGCGGGAGTACGACGACGACGACGACGACGACGAGTGCGATCCAGACGACGAGTGCGACGACGGTGACGAAGGGTTCAAGTGTGGCGAGTTTCGGCACGATTACACCGGCAAGGACGTGGATTGGAAAGCGAGGATGGGACGGGACTTTTGGGGGTATGAGGATTGAGGAGTGAGCAAGAGGTGGTGGGTTCTGAACGAGGGTGTTGAGATCTTGTGAGCGTGTGACTTGGGGGGAGGAGTACGGATGGATTTTGGGATTCAGGGGTGGTCTCTGTCTGGTAGTGTTCACATTTGTCGGCGACAATCTCAATCGTCTTTTTCTTTTGTCAGATTCATGTTCCCCATTCCTGCCTTTGAAGCTGATGTTGGTGTAGAGCCCGGACGCATCTCACCATGTCCCTGTCAGACATCTCCGACGTTGCCACGACACCTAAGCTATTCCGTCGATTCGAGACCTTTCGGACAATGGAAGTCCCTCAAGCGTCGAGACAGCCTACAATGTCTCGCTGAATCATTCGACAGTCCAGTTCACATTGAGCAACTGTCTCATCCACTCCCAAGTCCAAGACATGCGTTGTCTCGTTCCCACGCCACGAGGAGTCGCAGCGCGATCCAACAGGACGCTTATATACCGGCCACCTCCTCCCTCGGGTCATCTCAACAAGATCTCCTCCAACACCTCATCCTCAGCCCCACCTCCCGTCTTCTTCCACACACCCACGCCCCAACGAGCCGGTCTCGTCAACTCAAGCCCTCTCCAGCACCATTCCCCCCACGCCCCACAAGCAGAGCAAAGCAGCTCCCTCGCCTCAACTCCCACCTCCTCCACCCTCCCAACCCCCGAGAGCTCCACCTCCCAGCCAGTCATCATGGCCCCTTACACCCACACCCGCGCGTGCCCCTGCGGCTGCCCCGCCCGCGCGCCCTGCCGCACCATGCTCAACGCCCGCCGCGGCATCTCGGTCGCTGACTCCACGGGCGTCTCTCCGTTCCCTTCGCCGCCGGGGCAGCAGGGTGTCATGCCCGTGTCTGAACCTGATACCCCTATCACACCCACTCCACCTACTCCACCTATTACACCTACTCCACCTACTACACCTGTGAGTCCCTCTCCACGCAGTCCCGAACCACACAGTCCAGACGAGTGGTGGATCGACTCCGACGACTCGTTTCCCAACGCCGTGAGGAATCCGGATCGCGCCTCCGAGGATGCAGCCCCCACCTCCACCTCCGCCTCCCGGCTCGAGGGTGAGGAGCTAGACCCCGACCTCGACCCCTCCCTCTCCCACCCCCCTGAAGAACTCATCGACGGCAACGGCTGGAATTGGGGCAGGGAGTGGAATCGCATCATCATCGACGATGAGGAGACGAATGAGATGTCGGACGTCGAGAGCCTGGGGTACATCGGGAGGGAACAGTGGGATTGGAGGGAGGACGAGAGCGAGGACGGGTACGAGGGTGGCTATCACGAGGGCGGGGACGAGACGGCGGACGGCGAAGCTGTGATGATGGACTGGGAAGTGTGGTGGAAAACGAGGAGTTTTGAAAAGAAGGGGGATTCGAGGCGAGTCGCCTGGACGAGGAGGTCGGGGTTCGGTGTGAAAAGTCATGGGTAGAAAATCTGGCGGAGAGGCGATTCGGAAACAAATTGCATCCCACCTCGCAGGTGGTTTACTTTTCCAACCGATCATTTCCGTATCGACGTCAAACCATCACGTCACACATTGTATCCGAGTTTCCCGCTCTCTCTCCCTCTCTCTCTCTCTCTCTCACTCTCTCTCTGTCTCTCAGGTATACACCCCCCTCTCTCTCCCATCTACAACTTCGCCTGAATCTCACTCGCCGGCTTGCCCCTCACATCCGGCGTCGGTTGCCGATCCACAATCAACCCGGACGTCTTCCGCAGCGTCTCCACCGCCTCCTCCTCGATCCGCCGGACGAGATCCGCGCACGTGGGGATGTCCTGGATCAGACCGACGACCTGGCCGGCCGTCCAGACCTAGATCGACACCATGCAGGTCAGCAAACCAAGCCCTCCACGACACCCAGGGAGTGATGCTAACTCACACCGTAGTCTGGATCCCCGTTCAAGAAGACCTGTCGTCCCCTCTTCCCACTGACATACGGCCCCACCGCCTCGAACTCCTTCGTCTCGGGACTATTCTCGATCCGATACGCCTCACTGGACACCTTGTTCCTGAACAGCCGGCTCGTATTCCTCCACTTCCTCAACACCAACTGCGTATCCGTCTCCTGGGCCTTCGTGATCGCCACCTTGATGTTATGATGAATCGGCGCCTCAATCGTGCACATGAACCGCGTCCCCATGTTGATCCCCTCAGCGCCGAGGTTCAACGCGGCGGCGAGTCCGTACCCGTCGCAGAAGCCTCCGGACGCGATGAAGGGGACGGAGAGGGCTTGGCGGGCGCGGGAGAGGAGGATGAGGTTTGTGATGTCCGTTTCGCCCACGTGGCCTGCGCACTCGAAGCCGTCGATGGAGAGGAAGTCGACGCCGAGTTTGACGGCGGATAAGGCGTGGCGGATGGAGGTGCATTTGTGCAGGATTACGCACGGGGGATCGGCTTCTTTCAGTTGCTTGATTATGGGACCGGGAGAATTCCCCGCTGTCTCTACGATGCGAATCCCTCTGAAACAGAAGGGCGTAAGGGTTAGCAACAGGTCGAATATGCGAAGGGGAGAAGGGTGAGTTCGAGACCTGCTAGCAAAAAGCCCGAGGAGCAGTCTCGGACGGCTTGCAGGTCTTGCACCCGTTGGGATGTCTTACTCGTCGAGGATGGCTTGGGCGTAGGCCGGGTAGTCCGGGGGTTGCATGGAGGGGAGGAGGGTGAGGTTCACGCCGAAGGGGAGGGAGGTCATGGATTTGCATTTGCGGATTTCGCGGCGGAGGTCGTCGGGGGTGGGTTGAGTGAGGGCGGTGATGATGCCGAGGCCGCCGGCGTTGGAGACGGCGGCGGCCATTTCGGCGTAGCCGACCCATTGCATGCCGCCTTGGACGACGGGGACTGGAGGGGGAGGGGGGAGGGAGTTAGTTGGTGGTTGGTGGTGGGGGAGGGGGTAGTGTATACCTCTGATGCCGAGCTTGCGGGTGAGGGCGGTGTTGAAAGGCATGGCGGCGGTGGTGGAGGTATGGATGTATGTATGGATGTATGTGATGTATATGCCAGTTCAGTGAGCCTGGAAGAGAGAAGAGTGTATGTCTTTATGAGGATGGTCACTGGTCAGTCAGTCGGTAAGGTAATGTTCTCGGCCGCAACAACAGACAGCTGATCAAGCCGAGGCAGATCGGACCTGTCTCCGCCTGCTCTGTGATGATTAATCAACGGCAAATGCGGCCGTCTTTCTTTGTTCGACTTCCACCATGAAGATCTCACCATCTTCTGCTGTGCTGGATGATGTCTTGGTAGGGACGAGTTGATCATCACGGCCGTGGAAGATGAATAACGACTGCTGGTCATATCATTGATACACGTTCAATGCCGCGGTCAGACTGACCAACGAGAAGCCGACGAGAATGCAGCACCTCCTTGACACGAGACACGCGAATCGTCCCGATGAAGACGCAGAGGGATCCTCCCGCATTGAGGCATGGGAAGTAATCTGGTACGACAGCAAAAGATGACACTGCCCAAGTCCACCACCAAGTCCGGCGGCTTCCAATCACCGACGATTCCTGTCTAATCCCGATGGTTCTTCGACATTGTCGGATTGCAGCTGCGATTGGGTACCCGACATGGGAAGAAGCCAGCTCGAACGTGAACCTCTGCCATCGGATCGGATTGCGTGGTACCAGCTGCGAGCTTCGTGTCATCCTTCCATCTCGGGCAGCGGATGTCGGCGATGGCACTCGGACGCAGGACATACCAGCCTGCTTGGACGAACAGACAGGACAAGACTCCACACCATGCGACTGCGGCGACCGTCGACTCGACGACAGAGAAGCGGACCATGCCAGAAGACAAATCCGGTAGGTCATCCCACATTCTCATCGCACACCGTACCAACCGTGACTCCACCTCCATTACCATGGTATACACCACGATCTCGATGTCGTAAAATGGCAGTGTTACGAAATCATGGCAGCGTCCGTCGCGAGAAAATGACACTCTCGAGTATAACATCTTCACTGGCCCTCCTCAATTCCCAATCTTCTTTTCCATCCATCACTTTCACACACAAAGTGATTCCTCTCCTCTGCACAACCACCGAACAACACAATCTCGCCCCCCAACATGTCTCTCCGAGGCATGTTCCTCGCCTTCATGGCTTCCGCCTGCCTCGTCGCTGCGGGAGTCATCCCGGCCAGCTACCAGGTGAGCAAGGCCACCGCCACCGCCTCCTCCACTGGTGTGGAGTACTTCGCTCCAGAGGTGGTGACCTACCTCACCGCCTCCGCCTCCGCCTCCGCCTCTGTCTCCGCCTCTCCCTCCGGCTACCAGGCCTCTGTGGTTCCCGCCGTGTACTCCGTCCCGACCACCGCCGCGGAGTACCTCACCTCTTCCGCCTCTCTCTCGACTGCCTCCCACGAGGCCAACCCGAAGCCAGTCAAGCTCGCCTACCCGCTCTTCCACTCCGCGGAGCCCACCGTCCCTGTCGCTGCCACGAAAGTTCTGAGCAAGCACATCGTCCCGTGGAGATTCCGCCCCTGCTTCTTCCATCCGTGCACTCGCAAGCGCGACGTCGACGTCGACGGCGAAGCCGCCGCCGCAATCATTATCCCCACGATGCCCCCAGACCCGCCATCCAAGAACGACTTGACCCTCCCGGTCCCTCCCACCAAAGCTCAGAGCAAGCACGTCGTCCCGTGGAGATTCCGCCCCTGCTTCTTCCATCCGTGCACTCGCAAGCGCGACGTCGAGACCGACTCCCCTCCCGATGGTGGCATCGTGCTCGACATCCCATTGGTTCCTGCCGACGATGGCATCGTCCTTGACGGCATCCCATTGCATCCTCCCGACGATGACATGGTCGTCGACGACGGCATCCCATTGGTTCCTTCCGACGATGACATCGTTCTCGACATCCCATTGCTCAACGGCACTGAGACCGACTCTCCTTCCGACGATGGCATCGTTCTCGACATCCCATTGCTCAACGGCACCGAGACCGACTCTCCTTCCGACGATGGCATTGTTCTCGACATTCCATTGCTCAACGGCACCGAGACCGACTCTCCTTCCGACGATGGCATCGTCCTCGACATCCCATTGCTAAACGGCACCGAGACCGACTCTCCTCCCGACGATGGCATCGACACCGACATCTCATTGCTCGGCGGCGGGAACGGACCCCCTCCCGCGGACGGCATCCCCCTCGACATCCCATTGATCGGCACCGAGGACGACCCTTCTCCCTTCGATGGCATCCCCCTCAACATCCCATTGATCGGCACCGGGATCGACTCCCCTGCCGACGATGGCATCGACGTCGACACCCCCTTCCCCGCCAGCGACGAAATGACCCCCGTCAATCCGCAGCACGACCCATTCACGACCGACACGCCCATCCCGACGGAAGGAGAAGAAGAAGAAGCGGTGGCGGTGGTCGCACACCACGAGACGTCGCCGTCCCTCGTCCCCCGGCAGCAGGATGACGACGAACCCGAAATCGACTACGGAAAGAAGAGGCCATGCGCCGCCAACTTCAAGCCGTGGGTTTGCAAGTCGCTCCACCCGGAGAGGAAGCCGACGCGTTGGGACCGTTGCGCCGATGAGGGGAAGTGTGATGGCGAGGCCGAGGACAATGGAGCATGGGGGGACGTGTGAGGGGTGAGGCTGCGGACGATGGGGGATGGTGGTGGCGGTCTGTGTGGCTGTCGGCGAGTTTGTCGTCGTCGTCCCTCGGTCTCTTGCCTCGGTCGCGACGACTCGCGCGCTCTCCTGCTTTTCCGTTCTGGGTCGTGGGCTTTTTTTCTCCTCCCTTCCTCTGGCGGATCGGGGTTTGGAGGGACACATACATTGACGGGCGATTGACGGATGCGGAACGGTGGCGGGACGGATTCGTACTCGGAACACAACCTCGTTTGATAGACCCTTGTTATTGTTGTTTGGACGAAACCTCCCTCGTGCGCTTTTCCCTCCTGTGCTACGCTTCCGCTGTGCAAATCTCTTCCCGTCGCTCGTGCTCTCTGGGATCTTCAGCGACGTCGGAACTCGATCGATCGGATCTCGGTGGGATATCACTGTCACGACCATGCATGGCACGATCCAAGGTCCAACGGATCGCATCATAACGTCCACTTTAACGTTTAACAAGCAGCGCTGCTCCTCGGCAACAACAAACAACCTTGATAACAACCTCAGCAAACAATAACAACAGGTATCCCTACCAATGGATTACATCTTTGCACGTCCTTCCTACCCCCCCCCCCCCCCCTTTCTGCTTCGACCGTGGAGTGTGGCGGCAGTCTCCCTTCCTTCACCTTATTACTCCATCACGCCCGCCGCGACGACTCTCGCGTTCTTCTTCTTCTTCTTCTTCTTCTTCTTCTTCTTCTTCTTCTTCTTCTTCTTCTTCTTCTTCCCTTCCAACCCGTCCCTTCAACTCGACTAACGACTGTCCTCCCCGTCAAATCGTCCCATCCCCCTCCCTCCCGCCATGCCCCGTGAGGAGACTCTCCTCCTCCTCCTCCACCCCCACCTCCGCCTCCGGTCCAGCATACGTGACCAGGTTGGGAGGTCGCTTTGCGTTTCGAACCGGACCCACGGGTGTGCGCAACGCAGCTACAGTAAGGTGCGGTGTCAACCTCTTCGACGTAGCCGTAGCGGGGGCAGGGTTCTTTGATTTGTAAGGTATTGACATTTCTGTTTATACCACGCCACGAGTTGTCTGTAGAAAGAACAGGCATTGTACGGCCCTGCACGTCTTCTATCAACAACACCTTCCCCCCCCCCCCCCCCCTTCACGACAACACCGCAAACCCCCAATCCCGCCGTGGTTGAGTCATAATCCACCACGAAAATCACAATTCGCCCAAAAGAAAGACCTGCAACGATATTCCCGAACAAGAGATCTCCGAACATGAATCTTTTCAACGGCCATTTGGGGGATGGGGAGGGGTCTTGGTGGTGGACGAGGAGATCGGACAGGGCGAAGATGATGCGGCCGAAGATGAGGAGGGAGAGAAAGGGGCTGGCGGAGATGAAGAAGAGGAGGCTGAGGGCGTCGAAGAGGAGGAGGAGGTGGTGGGGGAGGTGGTGGAAGGGGTGACGTTTGGGTGGGGAGGGAGGGGGCGACGTGGGAGGGGGTGGCGAGTGATGTCGTGGTGGCATGGTGGGCGGAGTGCGGAGTCGAGTGGAGGACGTGGGCGTGGGAGGTTCGGTCTCTGGTCCTGCACTGGAGGGAACTGTTGGCTCGCCGGGTAGGTCTGCTCGATGGATGAGGAGCTTCCAGACTCCGACGTTCATTTGGAAGGCTTCAGGTTGCCGGATCGCGGTGCGGTGCTGCTTGACGAAGGTGCAGTGCGAAGAATGTTGCGACGTGCGAGATGGCAGTTTGTAAGAAGAGATGCGTAGAGAGTGAGGACTGCGTGAGAGGGAATTGGTGGAAGCGGCGACCTGGTGAAATTGTATCTTTTGAAAAAGTCGACGGACAAGTTACCTGGATACGACTCCAGCTCGCCGTGCCGCATGCACGCTGTCAAGAATACCAACAGCAGGCAGCGCTGAGCTCTCCCGTCCAGCAGCCTACACGAAAACCAACAGACTTCTGTACCGCACTAGGCTATCGGATTCGGGATAGCTTTCGAAAGCGTGGCTGTGATCGTCCATCTGCCGTTCTCTTCACAACCACGGCGCATATGACGAGGCGCAGAATTCGTTCGATGTCCATGCTTGTTGGAGCCTGCAGATGGAAAGAACAGGTCTTCTTTGCATACAAGCGTGTCTGAGGGAAATGTTGCTAAGGTCTGACAACCGTTGAATCGCCGCCCGGATGAGGCCTCAAACGGCCTTGCGGCACAGTCGCTGTTGGAGTCCTGAATGCAGCATGGCAGTGAAGCGTCGATGCAGTGCGCTGCGTATGATTACCCAGACTTGGTGCAGTAAACCGCGACATGACAATCAGTCTCGATGTGCAATGGGAGAAGAAAGAAGAGACGACCGGAGCAAGATGGTGTCAACGTGCACAGATGCCAGAATTAGGGCTGTATGTATAGTTCTATGCCGACCTTTTCCCGAGTAGTTCCAACATATTACTTTCAATTCCACCTCTTCGACCCTTCATCTTCCTCCCCACTTCCACTTCAACTCCACGGGTTGGTCTTCGCGCGGTGGACTGCGACCTTTGTCGCCTCGTCCAGATCCTCCTCAGGCAAGCCAAGCAGCTTGTTCAACGTGCCTTTGCTGCTCTCGTAATTGCCAGAGCCGTCTGGGTAGAAGACTCTGGTGTACCTGTCGCAAGAGAAAGGTGTCAGCGATGTTTCTCACACACAGGACACCTGGAGGAATCAACTTCACTCACATCACGCGAACGTATCCGCTCCTGTCGCCGCTCTGCATGGCCTTGACTGCCGCTGCGTAGCGTTCCGATGTCGACTGGTGGGTGACCTTCCACTCCTCCTCCTTCGTGCCGGTCACTCGCAGAAGCGACTGGAACATGTCTTTCTGGCTGACGGTGAACGACTTGATGTACACCATGCTGTTCTTGAAGTGTTCCAGGCATGCCTTGGGATCTCCTCCGTCCGCGTCGATCGGCAGACTCAACAACGCGGCAACCGCACGGCCAAGTTGTGCCCAAGTGCTGGTCTGCATCTTGGTCTCTCCATCGTCAAAGAACGTGACGGCCTTGTTGTTGATGTCAAAGCCATAGGAGTCCTCGATCGCCAGACTCCATTCGTACCAAAAGCCGCAGGCGACTCCAATCCACGACAGTTGAACCGTCTCCTCGATGGCCTTGCGGATGGGAGCCTTGCTACCAAACAGGCTGACGTTCTTCATCAAACCGGGGTGGGCGGTGTCCGGACCCCATTCGTTGGGCAGCACAAACTTGATGCCGGCTTCGCTTGCGGCTTTGATGAGCGCCAGTTGCGTATCTGAGGCGGCTGCGGTGGACATGGTGATGATCAACGCATCGTGGCCGCGGAGTGCCTCTACCAGAGACGCTGGGTCGGCGTAGTCGATCTTGGCAACTTGGACGCCATCCGGCACTGCGTTGATGCTGTCCTTGCGTGTGATGGCCGTCACTTGCTTGCCTGCCTTGAGCAATTCGTCGACCATGAATCCTCCGCTGCGGCCGCCGGCCTGGAGATGTCAGCTAGAGGTCCACGTTGAAAGGACTGAGTCAAGGCATACTCCCACGAAAGCGACCTTGTTGATGTGGCTTGACGACGACATGTTGGAGCGTTTGGAGTCCTTTGAGAAGAATTGTTGGTGTGGCAGATGAGTTTGAAGCTGAATGGTGTGGAGGAAGTGTCGAGCTGGAGTAGTTGCATTGTTATATATGATCTTTCTCGGGCTTACTGCCTCAGTTCCGTCCGGACGGACATTGGTGCTTGTTCGACCGCATCCTCAAGCTCCTGTGGTGTACACGTTTGACATGTGCTGGTGGACCCCTCCATCCTACATGCGAGGCTGAAGGACGATCCAGAAATGGCCTCATCGGCCGGCTCTAGCCTCATACCACCCTGTGGCTTTCGTCGCTCATGTCCGGACGAATTGCTCGCTATCGAGTCCTTCAGTCAATGCATACCTTTGACGACGGACAAGACATGTGCTTTACCTCCGGATCGACCTCTCGAAGGAGCGGCTTTGGCGTCATAGGGAGATCGGCGCTACCAGGTGACCCTATCGCCTAAGTCCGACCAAGCTCCTCTACATACCTACGTCGAGTTGCATTTGCCATGAGAACGCTGATATGTCTTCAATCGTAGTGTAAGTAGGTTATGGAAGCGCTACTACAAGGCACGGGCTTCGGAGCACGTAGGTAGGGCAGCCGAAATGGCCCACCCCGCCACTTTTCAAGATTTCGGATAATCGGATTTTTAAAAATCTCTCCGGCTTTTATAGAAATCCGTGTTTTGGTAAGCGAACACACTAAGAACGTCGCGAACGTGAAATTGTTGGAGATCGTTAGAGAATATATATCCTAGACTAATAGTAATCGATTATATCGACAAAAACAATTACTAATTGCGATATTACTACGCGAATGCCTTACGAGTAGTTAATTCCTACTCGTTTAAGTGTGGATTTAATAAACAATTAACTATAACGTATAGATATATATAAAAGTCGCTAAATATATGCCTTAAAGCTACGAAAAGTATATAGTAATTAACAAATACTACTACGAACCCTTTGCGAGTGTTATATAGTATAAATAGGACCTCGTTATTACTATTATCGTCGCTATTAAGGTGAAGGAACAACCCAAACCCTAACCCTACTACGATAAACAAACGATAACGTTTATAATAATAATATCCTTAGCTAAGAGATATCTAAGGGAAAGAACAAGTATACTTATACGCCGTTCGCTACTTATTCGTACTTAATAAGGCCCTCTATCTCCTCGAATCGTATATAGGGTTAGGTTTAGGGTTAGGGTTATTGTCTATACTGTCCGGATCCCTCTTATCTTCCTCCTCCTCTACCGAATATACTTATTAGCCGAGCTACGCGCGATCTCGAGCTACTACTATCTTCTTATACGCTAGTAGATATAATAGGGCTATATCGTCGACAAGTGTAGGATTAATCTCTTCCCCTTAGATATATTCCCTACCCTCTACCTTCGCCCTATCTCGAGCTACTATCTCTTTACGTATAGCCTCTAGCTTTATGCTCTCTTTAAGCTCGTAAGCTACTTCTACCGCCTTAAAATGCCTTATCCTCCTAGTAAACATAATTAGAGTAATCTTAATAGTATAGATCCGCCTTCTAGTCTTGCCTTTACTATACCCCCTTAACTTCGAACGGCTATAGGTTAACTACTATATTACTAGTCGAGAGCGCTAGTTTTGATATAGTCGAGGCTCTAGTTAGTCTACTAAGGTCGGTAATCGTAATATATTTGTAGAAGCTCCGCCGACTTATTAGATTAGCGATATTAGCCTTAGGTACGTAAGAAAGGAGGAATCCGAGGAAGTCCTCTAGCTTAAGGTATACGTCTAGTATAGGCTAAGTAAAGCTATTAAGCCCTTAGTGTTCCTAGACTAGTGGAGCTATTATAACCTTAAACGTCTTCTTCGAGGTATACTACTACTACTTATAGACGTAAAGGCGGACGTAGAAGATCTTAGGTAGGATACTCCTCGGTACTAGAGCCTTCCCTCTACGACTACCTAGTTTAATCGGTAACGGCGATAGTAGTACTATAGTTCCTAGATCGTCCGTAGCCCTTAGTTAACGGCCCGAGATTACTATAGCGCCGGCACTACTAGCCTAAATAGGGTAGCCGGCTACGCTATATTACGACGGACGAAGCTACGTTCGTAAGGTGCTCGTCTAGCGATGCCCTTTAGCTTCGTTCGGCAAGGATACGAACGAGGTATAACTAGCGTTCGTAGTTACGTTCGCGGAAGCGGCCGATAGAGATAGTAGAGTACGTCGTGGGTTTGGACGGTTATAGTCCTCGTAGAAGTTATTATTATCTAGCTAGTATTAGGTATATAGTTAGCTAAGGACGGTATAGTTCGTACCCTAAACACGACGCTCTAATGCTACTATAGTACAAGAAGACGCAGTAGAAGTAGTATAAATAAGAAAAAAGGGTAGACAAAGGAGCAAGTAAGATATAAAGGAAGAGGGTACTAAAAATCCTTAGTAAACCTTAGGAAGAGGTTAAACTCCTCTCCCCTAATAAGGGGGTGCGAACGTCCTACGAATCGTAGCGAATGTAGGGCTAGCCTAGGGTAGCTAGAGCTATAACCCTTCTGATTAGTTCCAGACTTTGTTAAAAACTTTAATATCGGACTACTCCTTCCTAATTAGGCCCCGCGAACGCCCTACGAATAGCCGTAAGTAAGTATTACAACTAGGCGGCATACGTATAATATAAATCGACTAATTATGCAATAATAACTATAGCTAATAAGAGGCCTAAGGACTCCTTTAATCCGTGTCTCCGCTATATAATAGAAGCACTAGGAAACTATAGCTCGTATTCGTAGCCGGTTCGAGGCCTATTCGTAGACTTTTTCGTAGCCGAACGCCCTTCGAATGTTCCTAGCGTATGCCCGCCAGCCGTATAGACCCTTATAGAGGCCTTCCTTAACGTGGAGGGCACCGCCGTTATAGAAAGGAAATAGTATTAGGGTAGCGGTAGGCGTATAAATATACCCTAGGGGAGGGCGGCTCTACTACGGTAGCGCTAATAGCGTTATAGACGGTAGAGCTATCGGTAGGTACTTATTAGCACCGTACTATTAGTACTATACTATTAGTACCGTACCTTCGGCGACGCTAGGTAACGCTAGGCATATACTAGGCGTACGCTAGTACGGAGCTATTAGCTAAGCTATCGGCTAAGCTAGTAGCGGAGCCTATAGTAGAGGTATAAGAGGGTAGAGCCGGTAGAAGACGCTCCCTTCTCTTCCTATATAAGGCCTACGCCTCTATAGTTAACTTAGCGGCGTAGGTAACTAATACTATTAGCTATACCGTCTAATAAGAAATTCGTCGACCTAACCTCCGCCTCGAACTCCGTAACTCGCTCCACCGTAATTCCTATCGATAGTACTACCGACGTCTAGTATATTACTCTAGAAGCGCCTCGTAGTGCTAGGAGTACGGATCTATAGGTTATTAATATAGAAATCTATCTATATATATTATATAGGGGGATCTTCGACGCCCGTTCGTAGGTAGTTCGTAGGCCTATTCGCTAGTAGCGGAGCCTACGGAGGAGGTATAAGAGGGGTAGAGCCGGTAGACGACGCTAACCTTTCTCTTAACGACAACGATCTCTTCGGAGGTAGTATCAACCTAGGTAGAGTCGATTTATCGGCGCTATAGACTTTAGCGATATCGATCTTTATTAGTACGTCTCTCTCCGCCGTAACTACCCTCGATAATACTACCGGCATCTAGTATATTACTCTAGAAGCGGATTTATAGGTCGATAATATAGGGATTCGCCTATATATATTATAAGGGGGGATCTCCAACGCCCGTTTATAGGTAGTTCGTCGGCCTATTCGCTATATATTAGCTCCGTATAAATATAAACTAGACGCAACTTACCGCTACTTAAACAAGTGTATTATTTAGTAACTTTAGTCGGTAAGTTATAGGATTAAAGAGACGGGGGACCCCTATCCTACTCGCGCCTATTTGTCTAGCGTTCGCGATTACGTACTCCTACCCGGATAACAACTTTCCCTCGGCTACTCTAGCTATACTCCTTATTATAAGTATTAACATCCCCTCCGTTTATCCGCTCGCTATACGCTCGGAGGAGCCCCCTACTATAGCGACGATTATCAAGTAGAGCTAACCGCCAAGCCTATTAGCACGACTAGTAGATATTAAGGACTTCCACGACTAGATTACTATACCTATTGCCGACGGCTCTTCGTAGTTAGCGGTTCGATAGGACTTGCTTAACCTCTATAGTATTAATGTCCCTAAACGGACCTTCTAAAGGTTACTAAAGAAGTAGGATAGATATTAAGCATCCCTTTAACTATCTAGCCGTAAAGGATATAGTTATATTACGATACCGTATTGCCTATATATTCCACGTCCTTCGACTAAGCGATACGTACACCGCTTATTTATTAGAGGATAATAGGTTTGTTATTAGTCCGAAACGTATAAAGAAGATCCGAGCGAACATAGGCTTATATAAGAAAGTTAGCGCCGCTAACCGTAAAGCTACGGAAGAGGGAATTCGAACGGTTCTTCGTAAGGAGCTAGACGGTAGCGATGTTAAGGACCTTGGTCGACGAATGTTATACGAGTATATAAGGAACAAGTACACTATCGTCGGCCGAGATAGGGTATATAAGATCCTATAGGAGCTGAATCTAGAGGGCGTACACCGTAGAACGTTTAGGTCGAAGACGTACTATAGAGCTGTTATTCTACTAGGACCGAACTATGCATAGTTAATAGACGCATACTATAAGCTAGAGTACTTCGGCTTCTAGGTCTATAGCTATACGGACGCCTTCGCTCGCTATATTATATAGATATACGTTAGTATTACCGGAAGAACGTAGGTCTCCGTATAGAAGTAGTATATTAAGACGGTAGATAAGGGGAAGGTAATATAAGTGCGATCCCCTCGCGAATACACTACGACTACAAGCTAACGTTTCCCTAGTCTACGTATACTTTAGAGTAATCGCGGCGGAGAGACTCGCTATACGGTAGACGCTTATCTAACGCTCCGGCGGTAACTACATAATAGAGACGAGGTAGATATAGGCTCGCGCGATTAATAAAGGGCTATAAACTAATCTCGCAACGCTAGGACATCTCCTTTAACGAGTGCTTTCGATATAGCACTAGTAAGATAAACTAACGCATTAAGTCTTAGTAGCGTTAATAGACGGCGAGTACTACTCGTTAGCGCTAGTTCTTTATAGAGCTACACCTATAAGGGCTATATATTAAGAAGAACAAGTACGATCGAATCGCTATACTATTCGTATATATGCTAATTATAAGGACGGTAATCCTTAACTTCGTATACCTTTAGAACACGCATTACATCCGCTTAGATAAGAGGCGTCCGTAGGTTATAAGCGGCATACTATCGACGATGTACTCTAACCTAAGGCTATTTAGCTTCGAAGAGATAGGGATTCGTATGCTAGGAGAGCTTCTTAAGCCGATAAAGAGGGACCTTAAAGGTGCGTTCGTATATATTCGTAGGCTACTCGCGAGCTATTAAACCCTATTGTCTACTCCGCTCTATCCTCGCTCTAAGTTTGTCGAACTAAGGACTCGGAGTAGATAGCGGGTCTAGAGTTACTTAACGTCTATATTCGCTAAGCATTCGTAGCCTATTCGCACTTGCTAGCCCTACCTTCTATTCTAACTCGAACTCCAAGTCCAGCACTAACTATAATAAAACAGGCTTCTAGCTTAACGAGCATCTTCTACCGGCGACTATAGAGTAGTACGAGCGGACGCTATAGCGTTAAGGCTTCGATATACTAGTCTCCGGCAAGGCAATAGATCGAGACAAGTATTGCATCTATCTACGGGCATATATAACCCTTCGTACTACTATTCGTAAGCTGTTTTATATATATAGTACGGATATACTAGCCGAATCGCCGAAACTATATACTGCTAAGCACTAGAGACCTAATCCGAACAACGATTACGTATATAGAGAAGCTAACGAGCGGGTATTCGATAGACTAGAGCTAGAGCGATATAAGGAGCCTATCGGCGTTAATACTATAGAGTAAGGCGATAGTAGAGAGTAGGCTAATAAGGAGGAGTTTGCTAACGATCTACCGTAGTAGTTTGCTAATAAGTAACCGGAGCATATTAAAGGCCCTCGTAATAATAGTTTCCTCGTAGACGCAATAGTAGTAGTTTACTAGTATTACTAGTAGTACGGCGAAGGCTATATATAGAAGCCTAGCAATGTACTATTTAGCAAGTCTTAATGCACGAATATATAAGATAACTTATTAAATTGCTCCGGCCGCGTTGCGAGCACTATTTATAGCGCTATAAAGTTAAATACGGACTAAGGGGTCTAATAATAGACGGTTTAGAGAGTCTCGGAGGTACGAATATATAGCGAATAGGTACGAATACACAACTTAACTTCTTCTATTTGCTACACTATAAGCCGCTATCGTGCGACTAACACTACTACTGCTATGCTACACTACTACTAGAAGAAAGAATTATCGAAGCCCTCGAATAGCGGACTACGAATAAGAGAAGTCGGCTCTCGGCTAGAGGCCGCCAACTTACTTAACTCTATTAATAGTAGCGTATCCGCGATACGCGCTTAGCCGAAGGCTAACCTAAACACCTAGCGTTTTATATCGTCTACCTTATAGGTA